>AP025056.1:4296357-4377353 GCA_036186865.1 Eustoma russellianum
TGTAAAATTTACAGAAAACCAAAAAAGAATTAGACTTTTACATATAACGAATTTCCGACAATCCAATTGTGCGTTTACCGATCAGAGCAAAAAGCAACAATAAATATAACATATATTATGATGGTTAGATATTTTGATCGAGATAGTGATTATATCAGGAAGAAGTGATTTTTTTAGATGGTTTGACGTAAGTCCGTACTCTATTAATGCAAGACTAAGGTATGAGCATCAAGCACAAGTTTGCATAAGATGGAGAGAAAACCCATGACCATGGCACTTTTAAATACCAGCACGATGTGCGATTTCAGTAGATTTGTAACTCCGATGGCCGGTGAGGACTGGAGGCAAAGGAGGGGCATCGGTAATGGTGGAGGGAGGAAAAGTTGGGGATGGAGAAGATGACACATGAAGTTAAAATACAAAATTACTCACAATCTGGCCTTTTTACTAGAGATTTTTAATGTAGCGCCTCACTTCCGAACTCCATCATCGGAAACGGTACACCTGTCGTGGTCTACTACGAAAACTGTAAGGTATCGTTAAAACTTTTTACGTGTCATTAACGTACAAAATATTTTCAATGGAAACGATAATTAAACAGTCAGATTCAATTTATAAATAATCTCAATCAAAAAGTAAATCAAAGTTTAGAGCTGACGAAACCCTGATATGTCAATCGAAAATTAAAAGTCGGATAAAAATAAAATAAATGTGAAATCCATCAAGTCCCCAAAATGTCTTGCAAAGCTCACTCGTCCCAGCTCGCACAATCTGACTCATCCTCAACGAAAATATACTCGTACTCAGTCTCACATGTGGAAGGATTAGCAGTAGAGGTGCGTAATTGGGAACCTGTGGAATGATTAGTAGTAGAGGTGAGTAATTAGGAAATCAGTTGTAGGTTACCCGTCTTTTCTCAGAAAGAAACTATATTTACAATAAATAAACAAATATATAAAGCAAATAACACATATTTGATCTGATCGCAAAGTAAGCATATAGCAAGCAAATATAATTTCGTCACATATAAATATGCAATGTGCAACTTCATAATGCATGCTTTTTCACATTATTGTGTCACACACCCAATCTCACCATATTACACGTCATGCTTTTTCGATCCATGGTATGCAATACATGTCCTGATGTCTTATCACACGCTCCATAACGTGGAGTCAATACGCATGCTTCGTATCCTAAAGTCACTCGCCCCGAAGGGATGCACGTGCCATGAATGCTACACACTTTCACACTTCCTTTTCTCTTATGTTGCATGCTCCATTCTATATTGCGTAGTTATCCTATATTGTGTGGGTTTCATTACTGTATTTTATCATCTACCGTTATTTTATCTTTCTAGACTTTATTTTAGGTTCTACACTTTAATTTATCTTTCCTAGGCTTTCAACCACTTCATTCTTTTTATTTTTTTATTTTTTATCTTCTCCTACTATTTTTTTTCTCTTCCTTCAATTTTTCCCCCTCTCCTTTTCCTCCCCTTTTTTCCTTGCTGCCACAAAATTTTTTAATTTATTTTATTTTATTTAATTGGTTTCTAATTTTATATTTATTAAATAATAATAATGTTACATTGATCCTTTTATTTACTTATATATATATATATATATATATATATATATATATATATATATATATTATTTTAAATATTCCAGGCCCTCTTTTCTGCCCCCTTTCTTTTGTTGATTGTAGCCCAGCCCGAAAGGGGTAGCCCACGGTCCGCTGGCCTGTTGGCCGCCTCAAACCTTTATTTTTCATTTTTTTAAATTCTATTTTTCTTTTAACCTCAATAAAATCTCCAATTTAACTCCAAATTGACCTATATCAATTTCATTTGACTCCGTTTAACATCACACACACTGCATCCATCTCCAATTTAACTCAGGGGCTGCGCGTGGGCCTCACGCGTCTCCCCTGAACGCCCGCTGTGCAACACGCGCCACGTCTAGACCCATTTTTTGATTTCCAGATTAATTCTAACCTAATTTCTAGACTATGTGACCTATTTCTAAGGCTACTCGTGCAATTTTTTACCTAATTGTATAAAAATTGATTCTTTTTAATTAATTTCAAATCACACGAAAACACCATTGGACACACAAATATACCCGCACATACGAACATCATAAAAAGCATGCATAAGAAAACATATACGAATTACATAGAAAATTTAATGCAAGCATAGAAAACATATACGAATTACTTTAAAATAAAAAAATGTGCCCTAACATTTACTGCAGTTAGCTGAATATCATACTTATAAAAGTTGAGTGACTAAAATATTAAAAAATGATTATAAAATTGAGTGGCCAAAGTAGGTTAGTAGCTCTTGAAATTTTTTGCCCTTAATTAAATTAAATGATCTGGTTCTCTAGTTATCCCTCCTTTATAAGTACTACATAAATCTAGTGAAGGCAACTAATTAGCTACAGGTTTGTTCTAATCTACACAGGATCTCTCTCTTTATCCGTTGCATACACAACTGATCTACCTGTTAAATGTTTATTATTGACTCATATCATTGGTATAAGCGGTCAAAATGTATAACAACAACATTGCCTCATTGTCTTAAAGGTTTCTGTCTATGGCAAGGTATAGGGGTCGGATTTACGTAACTATACTAATGTGTTAGAAACATACAGAGATTATTTTCCGATTACCCATAATAAGGATTGCGACAAGCTGTGACGATGAACTACTACTTTACAATATAAGACGTGCAGCTAATTTAGTAAGTCATTTTGTTTTATTTCATTATATTCTAAAATCAATTCAAGGCTGTGACAGAAAAAAAACGTGTGAAATCAGTCGAATATGTAATAAGTGTTGGCATGAATCATATCTTGATCATTTTGATCAGTTGTTTTTATCAGCACCAGGCACTATGATCTGCCAATTAATTGGCGATATAACTTCTTATATTAAAGGACAAATATATACGAAAATGTTCATGTCACCATTACCACCACCCTTGTACATAAAATGTATGCACACCTTTTTCAGTTAAAATTTATACAGTTTTAAAAGATAACGTTTAATACAGTTGCACGTTATATATACACAGTTGTGTGTGTGTGTCTATCTCTCTCTATATGTATGTATGTATATTAACACGTTTTCAAGGGTCTTTATCATCTGACTTCACCAACGTGTCTTAAACTTAAGCTAGATGTGCCCCATTTTGCTTACTTTGTCAAAAGGGGAAATGAAAATAAAGAAAAGAAAAGAAGACTAAAGAGTAAAGACAGTCCTTTGTACATTTGACTACCATTTTTGCTAACCACGATTTGGAAGTGTATATTTTGTATAAATTTATTATACATTTCTTATAGGAAGTGCATGTTTACATAATTTAAATTTTAGCTTATAGATGAAGTATGTGTTCACTATGATTTACAATACAATAACAAAATCAGATTCATTCACACACAACCACGTATAAATAAATCAGATTCATGCCTTTCTTAATGGATGTAATTTTCTACTTATAATTTTTGCCAACTTGTGAAATTTTAAAGTATAATGGGAGAAATCAAAGATTGAATTGTCCTTTTAGCCCTTATAAACTATGATAGGTGAATGTAATATGTCAACCTTAAAGCAATAATCTGGCATAATTTTCTAGTGAGCTTTTACTTATTGGGCTTTTCTTTTCAATGTCGAACTAGAAACTCGATCCAACTAGCTAACCCTATCTGTAGTCTCCATCAACACCTTCAGGAAAAAAAAGACAAATGTAAGTAATAACCAAAAAATATATATATTCAAATATTTTCATTTTGGCCCCAACTTCTTATCAGGAATTAGTAACGATTTTATTTGGTAGCACTTTATGATTTACAATTCTATACGATTAGATACACATAAAACACAATAATCAGAATTCTGAAACAATTTTATGAAGATTGTATGATTTTTAAGAAAACGAAATTTGAATTGATGGAATTGAACTTTACAGAATTTTAGTTATAGGAAACTAAAGTCCTAAATTCAATTCCAATTTTGTGAAGCAAAACATAAAATGGGGTCACCTTTGACACATTATAGTTGACTTGGAAATGGATCGAATCTTCATACAAATGAAATTATGAATATCAGAGTTACCAATTCCAATACATTGTCTGAAACCATAGTAAAATAATTCGAAAGTCCAATTCTTATGTTCAGACATATAGAAAATTGCGTAAAATTAGATATAAGCATGTAAGTTTCAATCTGTATCTTCGGACCGAGTTTGAACTGGACCTAACTTATTTAGGCCTGTGTGCGGATCAGGTAGGTCTTAAGCGTACTTTAAAACATAAATAGTGAGAAATTTTATAATAGTCAATGGATAAATCTTAGTAGTTACACACAAATTAATAAAAAAAATATAACATAGAGAAAAACCTAATCGGTATAAGATGTTAGATGAAAATGTTTTAAAGTACAAGAAATGTTAGGAATCATTTATCAAATCTCGGGTAATGGGTCAGATTGCAGTCCTGGCAATCCCTTTTTTCCATTTATCCCAAGGCAAGGATTCAACAATTCTTTAACTCAAATCAAGAAACTACTCATACATTGTTCAATAAAAATAAGGAATTAGAATCATTGATAATTTTATTATCATCTAAGTGTTTTCGAATGAGTCCATTCAACAGGGGAAACTATCAGAATCATAATAAGGAATAATTGACTGTTCTATTCCACCAATATGTAATACATAAAAAAAAAGAACAATATACATGATGGGTAGAACGCATTATAAGACTTGTCTTAATTCAATGAACACAATAAGGGATTCTCTGACCAAAAATATAGTTTTTGCTTAAATCTAAACCAGAGATTGCAAATGTTTAATATTAAACTATATAGGACCTAAAAGGAGTGATGACACAATTTTCTCTATATTCTATTACAACCTATTCATAATTACATTCTGTATCTAAATTACAAAATAAAATATGCTCAATTTATTAACTGATATATACAAAATTTATGAGTACATGTTTCAATAAAAAAAAGAAGAAAAAGAGCTACGGTTTTGCAATAAATTGAAGCTACATATTCTATCGAACAAATACATTTTTGTTGGATTATGACTCTAGTGCAAACAATCAAAACAGAAGTAAAGTCAATGGTATAATTTATTATACATTATATTTAAAGTGAAACGCTTCAATCAAATACCCACTTAAAAAAGAATAATATCATTGGAGCATAACTTAAAGCATCCGGTGTGGAATTTGCGTAGGATGCTGATCTTTGATCCCCTTATTCTTGGGGATTAGGATATTCTCACCGCGTATGTAACCGCGTGACACGTGGCAAAAAAGGGAGTGGTGAGACTGGGTGAGGGTAACTCTCATCCAGCCTCACCACCGCCTACTGCTGGCACATATCGCGTCCTGGGCCGTACGGTGATTCACCGCGCGGTGAGGAGATCTCATCCCTTATTCTTGTCGGTGGCGACACTTCCTACCAAACACGCTTGTTAAATTTCTGCGTCGAAAAGCGGAAAGCTTTCAACTATTTATATTGTCAATATATACACGAAGTAAACATGTATGCATCTGACGGGTGCAACTTCTAAAAAATTTCTGCTTATTTTTTTTACAATGGACCTTTAAATTCAATTTAAATTAATGGAAAACACATACAACTCTAAATGATTGGGCTCAAATGTACGAGTACTTAAACTTTGTAACGGACTCTATGTATGGTTGTACTAACTTTTTTAACTGAAAGAGCCATATCAAACAAACAGAAGTTAAAGGTCTTTGAAGTTCAATTTCAAAAAACTCTCTGATCCCAAGTCAGTTAGAGATTTAAAAAAGACCGGACTTCAAAAAAGTTTCCAGTCGGTAAGTATGAAATTAAGTTCAAGTCGCTTAAGGATCATTTATGGCAAAGTAGGATGTATAGACAATTAAGGAGATGCCCATTTAAAGAGCATAAAATGATAATGTGATTGAGTCGAATCAAGTGGGTGTTATACTTGGTCCTAGAATATGGCCATGTGTGCAGGGGACCGCTAAGGTCCATGCTGACATGACTTCTGCCTATTTATGGCAACATCTACGTATTTCTGTCTTCTAATGTTACTGGTTGTATATGTCAGAATATGTTTTGGTGTTTGAATTTAGGGTCCTATTGTATAGACATTGACATATGTCCATCTCAAAGTTTTAGGGAATGCTTCAGCTTCGCTTATTGATTTCTATGCCAGCTAAGATGCTATATGTATAGCTCTAAGTTGGAGGTTTGGTCATTATGTTTACCGAACCTGCGTGATGGTAACAGGAGCATATCTGTTCCCTAGTTTCAAGATGTTCGTTTTCAGAGATCCAGTGTCTTGTTGGCACTTTGCGTACATATGATTTATCCACGTTAGCAATTATTTAGTCAATTAAAGAATACCACGTGTAATTTAGATTTATCCCTCATCAGCATTAATAATAACTTACCTTATTGAACAGTCTACTTGATCTTTGTTGTACACAAATGGCTATTAGTAGTTGAACATGTCCAATTGATGAATTAGCAGATTCTAGTTCACATATAAAAAGTATGCTTGTATCATGTTAACAACGAACTTAAAATTGTAAATCGTCTTCTTACCTGAATATTGTTTGACGGGAAATTGTGCTAATTTTGGTACGTGACAAAACCAGGCTTATAAAAGATACCTAATGAAGAATATGACTTATGAAAGATACCTCATTGAAACAAACAAGCCCATAATTGGACCAACCTATATTGGAATAAAAGTTGAGTACTGTTTTCTATATGATAGTAGTTGAACATGACTTCTAATTCTCCTTTGGAATTGCTCGTCGCAGTAGGTTGAAGCGCATATGAATCTCGCATAACCTTAGAATATCATAGTTAGATGGCAAAAACACCCCCAAAAGCCAATAGTATATTATTGTTAGAGTTGAAATTTCAAGATTAAGAGGTACATATTTTGACAAACATGTGTACCTGGCACAAGATCCATATAGAACAAACGGTTTTAAAACTTGCTTTGATAAAGAAAAGAAATTACTTAAACATATGGCCTCGGGGCCTAGACATAATAGCTTAGACACTGCATTGCTTTGACAATCAGAGGGCCTATCAAGAACCCCTGAACATGCCGAATGAGCCCATGGGCCTGACACTTGGAGCCTCTGTGCATGCCAAGAATGCCCTCAAAGGCGCAGCTTCCGGACATCCCCAAGCGCTCCTAAGAGGACACCCAATACAATTTCTATTTCTAATGAGTAAGTACATATTATTTTTAAATTTTGAAATATGATGGAATAAAGCAAAAACGACTTACTAAATTAGATGCGATTCTTATATTGTGAAGTAGCAGTTGATCGCATAGCTTGACGCAATTTTCATTATGGGTCATCGGAAAACAACATCTGTCTGTTTCTAATACATAGATATGGTTACGTACATTCGACTCTATGCCCTTTATAAACGGAAGCTTTTAAAGCATGGGGTAATGTTGTTCTTGTTGTTGTATTTATATTTGCAAAAGATTATATCATGAGTTTAAAGATTTCTCCTGTTTCAGTACTAAAAAATTTCGTGCAAAAGGTCTTATTTGTCACCCTCGGCAGAAACTACATGACAGACTGCGTCAAATAATAGATTTTCTATAGATGTTTATTTAATTCTTTCATTCATTGGAAATATCATGTAAAATGAAAAAAGAAAAAGAAAAATGATAAATTAAAATTGTGAAACTTTATAACAACAAATAAATAAAATTAGTGACAAAGAAGCGAGAAGATATGTATATCCTTGTTCTTGTAATCATTTTACACTTAGCCAGGAGACACGTGTGTTTGTGATACAATTGTTTGATCATCGATGCACTGCTCTCGTACAAACGAAACAAGCATTGTAGGTCCAACAATTTTCTCTTACCTTTTTTTTTTTTCCTTAATCCATTTTAGGCAATAATTGAGTTGCTTGAAATTTCATGCTTGATATTTATGTCTAATAAGTCTTAATAACATAATATTTAAAAAATAAATATTGATTTTTTCTCATATTTTATTTATTTTGCATGTTATAATTTTTTAATCAATGGACTTATGTTTAAATGTTTTGAAATAATGCCATGCATATCTCATTTAGTGTCGTAGTTAATAAATTTGGGACGATTCTTGACCAAGCCAGAAAAACCGGCTAATAGTCGATATATCAACCAGCGGATCAACTTGCTAACGGTTAGATTTTATTACGCTAATAATATAATAACTTAAGAAAACCGGCCTGGTTTTATAACTTAAACCGAACTATAATATAATAACTTAAAACAGTTTAACTAAAGTAACCGGCTAGGTTTTATAACCGGGTAGAGGCCATGCTTAATAACAGTGTCTAAGTAACCTAAACCTGGATTTTTTAAATAATAAAAAAAGGAATTAAAACCAAATGAATTGATAGTGTGTGAACCAACGTCTAGATTCATACTATGATACAATTAGTACCTGATATTATGTCCACCGTACAATTTCAAAACGGCAATACAAATGGTACCTTATTATGTCCATATACAATGAATGTGCGTCACTAATCACGCCCACGACATTGTCAATCAAACAAAACTTCGTGGATTAATAATTAACTTTAAACAGTAAAAAAAACGTTTCCAGTGCACTAGGCTACCGTGTTAATATATAGAAGAGGGTTTAGATCGCTTTCCGATCTGATGTATGCAGTCTTATCCTATACTTGGTGCAATGTGTTATTTGTGCGGGTCCAGTAATGCTATTGCTTCAAGTCCCTCTCTCAAATTTTAAAACCGTGATGATTAGGTATTTAATGTCGACGCGAACGCTTTAAAAATGAAACAAATCATTTTCTTCACTGGCTTTATTTTCATTGAACACTAATGTTTAAATTCGACAGGTTATTTTTGTCTTTGCAGAAATTCAACATCATTTTGAAAGATCGACTTTCTTTGAAAAATACATTGTTAAGGGAAAGATTATTCTACATTAGTTGAAATAAAAAAAATGGATTTATTAAAGAGAGAAGTTTTTTCAAGTTCTTTAGCCAGAAATAATTTGGACCATAAAGAAGGGATTAAATTTTTATATGGTGGAGTAGGGCAATAGCTAGTATGTATTTCTTATGTTGAAGAGGAAAATAGCCATTGATTCAACAGAAACTTCGTTGAGAATGGAAAGTTTCGTGAACAGAAAGATGAAAAATGTCAAGGATATCTGGCTTTATAACTATGCTTTATAAAGGGTTTACATAGTCAACAACTGTGTTTCTAACACATGAGTATGGTTGCGTACATCGAACCCTTCATAACTCTATGACAATGTGGTAATATTATTGTATAGTCAACAACTGCAAAAATCGCATTCTCCCAACTAATCAATATGTCAAAGTCAAACTATGACGACATTTTTAAAATGAAATAAATACAATTTCAATTAACAATTACATGATTTCTTTATATTTTTCTACCCCAACATCTTCACATGGAAACATGCAAAGTAATGATCCTATTAGACGTCGTTGTCTTTGTTTGTGTGTTAAGAATATCATTTAATCTTACAGTATCAAGGGGTATTGTAGTATATGACTGCACACATCCCGAGTATTCTCTTTACGCCACATTATCTAATGTTGTTTTTACACCATATATATTATTTAATTTTATGAAGATATCTTCGAAAGATATCCTATGATATTGAATTTATTTATCTTAAAATAAATTGAAAATTTAGTTATTAATTAAGATTCATATTGATGATTTCTGTTGGGGGGCTGTGACTCTAGCGAGGGAAGTCGTACAAATAGCAGATCAACTTCATCATAAATAGATATTAAATTGATGGGTGGTTATATATAAAAAAATGAATTTGAACTCTCCACCATGAGAATTCTCAGTATATGGTTTGTACAGAGTCTTGTCGAAGATGTAATACCAAAACGTGCTTAAGTAAAAATAATTTTTTTTCTACAACATGTTTTTTTTTCTTTCCAAAACGCCCACAAAAAAAACTCAATTTAAACTAGTTTTGATGGTAAGATTCGACTCCATCCTAAACCTTTTTGAACGTGCTTTTGGTCATATGTGGTTTTTTCTAATGAAATATGCTTCACAGGCACATATAGTTCTTATAATAGTATGTAACAGGTGACAATTAACGTAACTAGTTTTATCTCAATACGATATTCTACATGAGTAATTATATTGCCAAAAAATTCAAGATGAATACTGTTGTGCTTGCAATTCATGAAATTAATAAATATATTTGAAGATTAAACGTTTCTGTTGATCTTACACACTCATGGTAGTTTTGATATGGACAAAAGGTACTACGCTAGATGTCTTTAAGTACATGATCGGATTAAATTAATCATTAACATATTACAGCTGATATGTTTTAAAAGTTTCTTATGTCTTTAATTCAGAATTCAATACAATCACAAGGTTTGGCTTTTGTTTTTTCTGAGGGGGTACGTATTCTTTTCCGTTTTCTCCTTTTATAGGTATATTCCTTAGCTTTTGCTTGTTCGAAGCGACGGGAATGAACTTTTTTGTTTTTGTTTTTCCTGAGGCAAATGCTCATAAACTTGACTTTCAAGACTCCCATTATTTTTTCATAAAAGAGTTTTATGTAAGATCTAAATTAGATCATTCAACAGTATGTTAGATAAGAAGGCTAAAAGTTGACGTACATAAGGTGTCTGACTCCAAACTTGGTTTCACTATAAAAAGCTGACAGGCAGGATCTACATCCAAATATAGCTATCAAGATTCAAATCGATAACTTTGAATGAAATCTATTATTTGAATACTAAAGGATCTATACTGAAGTCTGACTTTTTTTTTTGATAATGAATGATATGTGTCTCTCAAAATTTAATTTGGCTGTTAGCATATTCGAAAGCAATTTTGTGGATATTCGGAGCAAATTATTGTGAATTTGCTCCTAATAGCGTAAGCAAGAAGATGAGAGAATTCCTTGCATGTTTTGGTGATCGACTTGTCTCCGCGTCCACTTAGAATTATCCTTTAGAATTTTTTTTTTCTCTGTCCACTTGTATTGAACTTCAAGTTGCTTGTATGTACGTCCCAAGGACATATCTTACTTGGTTTCGTATTGGCCGATTTACTATGGATGTGTAAGATTCGAATCATATAGCTTGTATTATACGTATCTTATCTTCAGACTCCAATTATGTCTTGAAGATGGGCTCCTAGTATAGGTCTACGTGTTTCGTATCTCTCCTTTAGCGGACCGCTGAAATACCTGATTTACATCCATCCTCCCACCTGTCTCGTCAGGCCGAGATGTAGGAGACCCTTGGGATTGGGTTCAACATTTGCTATGAAGTTGCCTTGTGTGTACGTGACACTGCTCTACTTTCATGGGGTTCGCTGTGAATTTATCTTTCTTGATATGTTTCACAGGGAAGATCATCTTAACATTTAAAAAGATTAATATCACGTTAATTTGTTTTTATATTAAAATACCTAAGAGTTACTTGGTTAGTCAAGAGAAGATCCGAGAAAATATCATAATAGCTTATAATTTGAGTATGTAGTTTTCTTTTATCACCTTCTCAGTCCATGCAAGCAGTGGTGGAGCCATATTATAAATATATCTCATTTTACACGAGTTTTCATACTGGTGGCAAATTGGTCATGCCTATATCACTTGATATTTGGTCGCCTAATTTTACAATGTTTTTTTTATGTATCTTTAGTGACTAATTTTACGATGATCTAAGACTCATTAATCTTCATACTAGTATTTGATTATAGGTTTATTTAGACAAAAGACTGCAAGGTGGAAGGCTATGGACGTCAATCTAGTAGAAACGTTTCTAAAATGAAAACAACAAAAAGGGTGGAAACCACATCATTAAGTGCTATATATATAAAAAAAAAAATTGGGGGTGGAAACCACATCATTAAGAGGTAATAACAAAAAGTGGAAACCACATCATTAATTGCTATAGCCAAACAAACTGTCAAAAGAGATGATATGAACGAAAAATTGTTCTTTTTCATTGAGTTTGCCATAGTACAATAGTTTCAATATATAATACAAGATTTCCTATCAAGTCAATTCTCTGGATTCTACAAATCTCAGATTGTCAAATATGTATATCTAGAAATCCTAGGTTTGTCAAAGATGTATCTTAGTTTGTCAAGATACATCTTTATCCATATCTTGTTTCAAAGATTCTTGGTTAGATTTTTCTTCAACCGAATCTTTCCAACACTCCCCCCTCAAGTTGTGTAGTGGAAGTTCCAATACCCAACTTGCGTAAGATGAACCAAACACTTTACTTGTGACTGCTTTTGTTAAATATCGGCCAACTGATCTTCTGATCTTAATAAATGGCAATTCAATGACCCCACTTCGATGTTTTTCGCTTAATGAGTGACGATCGACCTCATATGTTTGGTCCTGTCGTGTTGCACTGGATTGTTCATTCAGAGATGCTATATAGCAGCCTTATTATCACACATTAGTCTGGCAGGTAGTGAAGTGCTAGCCCCAATTTCTTCCATCAACTTCCTCAACCATAATACTTCAACTATTCCTTTTGCGATCACCTCGAATTCAGCTTCAGCACTTGACAAGGCGACTACTTTTTGTTTTTTACTCTTCCATGTGACCAAGTTACCTCCTATAAATGCAAAATATCCTGAAGTTGATCGCCGATCATTAGGATTTTTCCTGCCCAGTCAGCATCTGTAAAGACTTCAATGTTTAGGTGACCATGTTTCCGAAATAAATCCCTTGACCTGGCGTTCCTTTCAAATATCGGATAATTCGTTTTGTCAGCCAACATATGCTCTTCTTGTGGATGATGCATAAACTGACTTACAACTCTACTGCATATGCAATAATCAGGTCGGGTAAGAGATAGATATATCAACTTCCCCGACCATACCTCTGATACTGTTCCTGATCTACTACAGGATCACCGTGGCACGATCTGTAGTTTATGATTTACGACCATAGGTGTTGCAGCAAGGTCTGCAATCGACCATCCCTGTCTCTGCAAGTAAATCAAGTATGTACTTTTGTTGGGAGATCAAAATGCCTTGTGATGAACGAGACACTTCAACTCCAAGAAAAATACTGCAATGCTCCTAGGTCTTTCATTTCAAAGTCTCAAATAGTCTCTCTCGAAGTCTAGAGATCTCAAGCGCATCATTTCCAGTAATAATCATGTCATCGACATAGATGATCAAACATTTGACCAAGTCTCCCTCGTCGATGGAATAAACAGTGTATGATCAGAGTTACTCTGAGTGTAGTTATTTTTCTTCATTGCTGCTTGTAAACCTTCCAAACCATGCCCTTGGACTTTGTTTCAGACCATATAATGCCTTTTTTAGTTTACATACTTCCCCTTTCTGGAATCCCTC
This sequence comes from Eustoma russellianum, assembly GCA_036186865.1. Classification (NCBI taxonomy): domain Eukaryota; kingdom Viridiplantae; phylum Streptophyta; class Magnoliopsida; order Gentianales; family Gentianaceae; genus Eustoma; species Eustoma russellianum. The sequence continues at coordinate 4,309,775 of AP025056.1, forward strand.
TGAGTAATCCTGGAGGAGCTTCCATATACAACTTCTTCTTTCAATTCCCCATGCAAGAAGGCATTTTCACATCAAACTGATATAGTGGCCAATCTTCATTTACAGATATAGAGAATAATACCCTGATAGTATCAATCTTAGCAACTGGAGAGAATGTCTCAGAATAATCAACACCATAAGTCTGCGTATTCCTTTGCTACAAGTCGCGCTTTATACCTTTCAACCGTTCCATCTGCTTTATATTTAATGGTGAACACCCATCGGCATCCGACAGTTTTTTTTACCTTCAGGAAGAATGCATCTTTCCCAAGTTTCATTCTTTAGTAGTGCTTGCATTTCAACATCCATAGCTTCTTGCCATTCGGACCTTTCCTTAGCTTCCTGTACTGTTCGAGGAATATTTCCGAGTACATAGTTGCTAGTAATGCTCTGCTACGTGTGACGGATACCTTGACGTTCTGGACACTCGTTCGGGTGAATATCGTGCTGGTGGAATCCCTCTAGTACTTCTAGGTGGAAGATGACGTTCCTGTGTCTCATAGGATTATGGCTATAATTTAGAGTATGGCCTCAGAAGATGGAAGACTTACATCTTGTAGGATATTGTCCGGAGTAGATGTCTCGGGAATGGATACTGAGTCGTCGGCCTCCACTTCGTTGACTATAGTTGGCTCAGTGGTGTCATTGCTTGCTCGTGTTGGACATTCTCTAAACAACTGAAACTATCTAACCACTCGAAGGTCGTAGGATCACTAATATTCTCCCCCTGAGACTTGACCGGAGAGTCAAAAAATATTCAGATTCAAGGAAGACACAGTCCATGGTGACATAAAGGCGGCGTTTGGAGGGGTTATAGCACCGATAGCCTTTTTGATGACTAGCATACCCAAGAAATACACATTTGTCAGCACATGAATCGAGTTTTGACCGTTCAGATTTCTGGATATGAATATAGACAGAACATCCAAAGACACGGGGTGGTAGTGTCAAGACAGGTGGAATAGCGGCTTGTGTAGCAAGGGTCTGGATTGGAGTTTTAATGTCCCAAAGCTTTTGGTCGGTAAGCGATTGAGAAGATAGACAACTGTGCCAACTGCGTAGGCCAAAGATATTTTGGTGCATGAGAATCAAGTAACATAGCACGTGTCATTTCTAGGATTATACGATTTTTTCCTTTCTGCAACTCCATTTTGTTGGGGAGTATTAGGACAAGAAGTTTGGTGAATAAGGCCATGTTCTTGGAAAAAGGACTTTAGCGGAAGATACTCAGTGCCATTATCTGATCGTAGAATTTGGATGGTGGTGTTTAATTGTGTTTTGACCAGCTGGAAAAAATGCATAAACTTTTCTGATACCTCTGACTTATGTTTTAGAAAGTAGACCCACGTCATTCTGGAAAAATCATCAATGAATAAAATGAAATACTGAAAATGATGATGATTAGATACATTCGCTGGTCCCCACACATCAGAGTGAACTAAAGAGAACATTTTTGTAACATCTAGTATTATTGGGGACGAAAATGGGACTCGATGATTTTTTGATTGAATGCAAGTTTCACACTGAAAAGGTTTAGGATTATGAAGGAACAAACTCGGAAATAACAATTTCAGATAACTGAAGACGGGTTGACCTAAGCGGCGGTGCCACAAGCCACAGTTGTTGGTTTACCGTCCCTTGAGCAAGCATAGACTGACCATGATGAGCAACTTCGTCAACGTAGTATAAGCCTCCGCGCTCAGTGCCACGCCCAATAATCTCCTTCGTACGAATATCCTGCAATAGGCAGAAATGTGGATACATCATGGCTGCACAATGTAATTCTTGAGTGATGTGACTAAGTGATAATAGCTTTTGTGATAATCCTGGTACATATAGACAATTTTTTAGAAATATGTTAGGTGAAAGTTGAATGATTCCCCCTCCCTGAACGGGTATAAGATCCCCCACTGGCTGTCTCAATATGTGTTTTTGAAGGTACTGAAACAGAGACAAAATCATTAATGTTATTTGTCATCGTATCAGTAGCTCCACAATCGAGTATCCATTTAGTTGTAGGGTAAGATGATTGTGGGTTTTTGTTATGTATATGTATGGGCAGTATTAGCACAACTAGGTGAAATTGAGGTAGGATTGGTACGATTTTGGAAATTAAGGACTGATTTAACGAATTGAGAAGGCTGAGGGGCTAAAGTGACACTTTCAGAGAATTTTTGTTCTGCGGGATTATTATCACAAAACACGGGGGGCTGATGTGCATTTTCTGGAGGGTATAAAAAGGGAAGTAGGGGTTGGAAATGTTTCCAAACCCTACTCATTTCTCCGCCGTTTCTGAGTTTGGTCTCCTTCTGGAGACTTCGAAGATGGGTCTCCTTCTGAAGACTTCCTCCATTCTTGTCGTTTGAATTCTTCTTTACCTGCTTTTTTCACCATTTCTAAGTCATTTCTCCTTTGGGAGACTTCGACTGCTGGTTCCCTTTCTCTTTTGCTGGAGATGTCTTTCGTCTCCTGTAATTCGTTTTCTTTGGGCCGCTATTTTCCTTAACTTTAGATGAGCCGTTGCTGGTGACCATTTGGATGCCCACGGCTGCTGCCCCTCTTCCAACCACTGTTCCTCCTGCTGGATTTTGGTATTCCACCAATCTGGAAATCCTACCAGGTAGAAACAATTTTCCTTGGTATGTTTTCTTTTCCCACAGTGGGAGCACTTGAGGTTGGATTTGTCCTCCCCTTGGCGTGATGAGGTCTCTGAGCGTCTGTTTTGTCTGTCTATCCGTCCCTTGAAATTGTTGGTCCGAGTTGCCAAACCAAACCCCAGTGATGAGTGAATATCCATCTGAGGGGTTAGATCTAAGAATCTGCATTCTTGATTCTTCCCTTCGAATCATCCCATAAGCTACTTCCACCGAAGGAAGAGGCTCTCGTTTAATACTTCGCGCTTGATTGTTTCGAACTTTTCGTCCAATGCGATTAAAAACTGGAACAGACGCTGTTCCTGTATTTTTTTTGTTATATATGCGAATGTCCTCTGATTCTGTCATTGGATTTGGGGTCTTTTATGTCTATGGTCATCCATAGAGCTTGAAACTTATTCACAGCTCTTCCAATGTGTTGGTTCCCTGTCGAAGGGTGTTTGCCTTTTTGTGTAGGTCAAACACTTGGAGAGAATCTGTGCCTGAACCCATATGTTATCATCAGTCCATCCCACAAAGATTTTGACGTTGGGTACTGAGATACGTTAGTTACCAAGCTGGTTCAATATTCTGAATAAGCCAGGTAAAAACGCACTCATCATTTTGTACCCAACTTGTATATGCAGAGTCATTTTCTGATGGATGCGGTGGAACCACCCGTGAGATGAGAACTTCTTCCTCTGCCTCCAACAGCTTTCGGATGAGAGTAGCCCACAGTGAATAGTTTATCTCCATTTAGCTTGACTCCTATAGTAAGGGTCTCTGAGTTTGTGTTGAGAGTCTGCGTACCAAGACTCTGCGGAGGAGCTTTGCCAACTGGGCTGTTAAGTCATCAGGCAAGCTCTGGCCAGTCTGGGTTGCAGAACTTTTCACCAGACATGGTTTGACAGATACTATACGGGTTTTGGTTGTTTGGTTGGGAAAGGTTCAGGACTATGATGTTCTACTGAGTCTTGAGAAAAAGAATCGAACAGTTTTTTGACCGATGAATTTGGGTTCTGGTTGTTTGGTTGGGAAGGGTTCAGGACTATGATGTTCTACTGAGGTCCTGAGAAAAAACGAACAGTTCTTTTTTTTTTTTGACTGTGATGATTTTTTCTGAGTCTTTTGGATCAAGCTCTGATACCATGTCAAAAGAGATGATATACGAAAAATTGTTCTTTTTCATTGAGTTTGCCATAGTACAATAGTTTCAATATATAATACAAGATTTCCTATCACAGTCAATTCTCTGGATTCTACAAATCTCAGATTGTCAAATATGTATATCTAGAAATCCTAGTTTGTCAAAGATGTATCTTAGTTTGTCAAGATACATCTTTATCCCTATCTTGTTTCAAAGATTCTTGGTTAGATTTTTCTTCAACCGAATCTTTCCAACACAAACTAATTTTAGTTAAACGATATTCTCGTACTAACTATTGAGCTATATTAAAACCATATCCCAATGGTTCCAGATAGGAGGTTTCGAAAGAAACGTTAGAGATTCGAACTTTGCGAAGACAATAATATTGAACCCCTCCAGGCTAGCTGCATAGGGTGGGAGGACTATTGGCCCGTGAAATGATCTGATAAGCTGACATGTCAGCCCGTCGATTGTTCCTTCGGTGTCAATGGGCTCCTTGTGTTGTCCCTGTGTTATGACAAACTTCTACTAGTGGGTATTGGGAACCTGATTTATATTCCTACATATTCTGTAGGACCGAGGGTGACCAGATACTCTTACTGGTTGGGAATCAATTTTTTTTATATTAAAATGCCAACAAATTAATTTTAAATCACCATATGATTTATGGTTTCCGGAAAATTGTCACCAAGAAATAACATAAATGAGATAATAGTAGTACTGTTGAATACCTCTCACCAACGAGGCAATTGTTGAGCCATTAAACGGCTGAGTTATGCTTTAATCTTACATATGGTTTTTTTTATCGGTCCTAAGTGATAGATTGCATCTATGTTACTAGTTCAAATTTTGACAGTCTATAGGTGTTTGGGCTCCTACCGTCACCTCTTTATATCAGAACATGTTTGAACTCAGACACCTTACGAACACTAAGTCTTGAACTTTTCATTTAAGATTATGTTGAATAAATCTTATTTACATCATGTACAAAGTTGGAAACCTTCAAAGTTAGTACGAGTAAGTTCGGCTTATGATTCAGTTGGGCTTAGCATCCTCTTTATTCATTGCATTGGAATGTGACAATTCTAAATCAGCTGCGGTGATAAATTCACAACTCCCAAGGGAAAAAAACTTAGAGAAGAAGTGACACTTATTGCATAAATTTTCAGGAGCTTTGATATTGGTGAAGTTTTTTTTTTTTTTGATACATTATCCATTAATACATTTCATGAAGTTTGATTATCATTATTTATTTGCATAGAGATATTAAATGAGTGAAATTTGAAAAAGAAACGCAAATGTCCTACTTCATAAAAGTTATCAACCTATCATATTGGTTGATATCTGTTGTATAAACAATTTTACTTACTATTTGTTGGCGAAATTTTCACAGTATCTTTTTAAATTTTCATGTTTTCTACCAAAATAATATTTTCATGATTCTCACAAAGATAATAATTTCCCCAATAAGTCACTGAAACGTTAAAGCGAAAGATCATAACTTACCAATAACATATCAATTTCATTTTTAGGCAACCCGTAATCTACTTTAACTTATGTCATGGTCCTAAGGAGTTTTTAAATATACGGGAAAAACACCACATACACAACTTGTGCCCGAAAAGATAGAGAGACAAAAAACTCTTAATAAAATCTGACCTTATCCATTCCCTCTTGTTGGTCCAGTCCAGGCTCTGCTTGTCCAAGTACGTCTGCACATGTCCTGCAACACTGACTTTTCTCCTTTCTTTTCTTTCTGAATTTTTTTTGTTTTTGTATGGATATATCCAACGGACTCTTACCTTTCCCAATATATATAGACAACGCCATATCATTTAATGAAAACTAAAAGACATTTCCGATATATTACGTTTTCCCCGCATTTACGCAGGAGTTTGATAATTAGACAGATCGCTTTGCGATCTAATGTAGCAGTCTTACCTTCACTGTTCAAACGGCTATTACCGTAGCACGAACTCATGACCTCAAGATCACAAAGTAGCAATCTTATCAGTTGTTTCAAAACCTTTACCAGTTAATGATAAGTCTATATAGTAAACACAAAAATTTTCATCCAATTTTCGTCCATTATTTCTACTTTTTTTCCTTTCATTACAGTATTACAATGCATACGTAGGAACACACACACATGCGTGTGTGTATATATATAGACGCACATGCACATAGACACATACATATTACATAATATATATATATATATATGTATACATATATATATGTGTATATGTATATGTATATGTATATGTATATCATACACCGGAAAAAAAAAAGAGGAAAAGTCAGAGTTATCTATTAAATGGATTATAAGCTATAAGGTAGCTCAGCGATTTCCACCATAGGTTGGTCTGTAAATTAGACAGCGTTGTGTATGGACATGTATTGGATAAAGCTTAAATTTATGCTGTAGCTATTATATGTCCGTACATGTACTGAATAAAACTCAAATGTTTACGCACATGCTTGATGTGTTATGCAAGTATACACCCTTAAATCTGTAGACATACATGTGTTATGCATTTATGTTATATGTGGGTATATATGTATAATAACACCCATAAATACATATTCACGGGAAAAAGTTATACCTATTTGTCACTTTTGCGGGTAATTCTTGAAGTTGGTCTTTAATTTGTCGTCAAATAGATCACAATCATCTCTTTTAGCGAATGATTATCTTATATTATCTCAAAAGACAGCTGGCTGCTCCATTTTTCATCGTTGAAATTTGATCGAATCCCCCTCTCCCCCTTCCCCCATATAGCGGATGGATGGGATCTCTTCTTATAATTACTGTCTCTAATGTACTCGGTTAACTATCTTTTATTTAGTTTCACTAATTCATAAATGCAACGTGTTATTAGATCATGCGTCATTGATTCTTGATACGAAGCGAGTCTCTCTTCACCATTTATTAAAGGTAAAATGATTTGCTAGGTCTCCAACTAAGGAGTTAAGCGAACCGAATAGTTCGCAAACTGTTCGAGTCCGATTTGTATTTGATCCGAGTTTATTTGTTAATTTTATTTAAACGAGTCGAGTTCAAACAATTTTTAAAACTCGTTACAACAAATGAACCGATCCAAACAGTTCTTTTAATTAAAGAAATTCGATTTCAAAAACATAGTATTCGACTCGGCTCGTTTCATTAACACTCATATCTCCAACCCAGCAAGGTCAGATATACTGGAAGCCATTGAAGAGCTCGGCATAAGAAGAGGGAGGAATAGTGAGGAATGACAAATGAAAAAGGGGGGAAATTTACATTGTGTGGACTATTACATGATTGTTTGATCTGAAATATGAAACAGAGAGTAATTAATAGCTGAACATGCCTTTAAACTACAGCCTTTTCGAATTATAAATTGTCAAATCAAATCAAATTACATGATTTGTCATGAGTTTGACTGTTTGCAAGCTAAAATAACAAGCATTGATGGCACAATAGCATTTCTTCAAAGTCTAAGGTAATAAACAAACATCACGCGAGACGGAAAATATTACTAAAATTATGCTAAATATGTGAAGCAATTACGTACGAAATAAGTCGCATCTTGCTGTTTTCGTCATAAATATGGCTCATATCATATGGAAATGGATTATTTCTCTTTAATATTTGACTTCATATATGATGTTGCAATATGCGTGAAATTTATTGAAACTTAGAGTTACATGAGGTGAGTCTCATATTTATTCAAAACCTTAAGACAATGACTGGTGGCACATCATCCTCATATAACCCATATATTTTTCTCAAACTCGCTAATGTGGGACAATATTTTTGACACCCGCCCTCACGTGGCTTGACATACACACGCACTTTAGAATCCGTCTCTATCCTTCTATCACAACCACAAGACATGCATGAACATCTAGACTTTGAGTGACTGGAGACAATAAATGGCCAACCATGGGGCAGACTAGGTATGAGTCTACATTTTAAAATAGCTCTGATACCATGTTGAAACTTGAGCTTACATGAGGTAATGTTTATATCCACTCAAAACCTTAAGTCAATAGGTGGTGCTACCTCATCATCATATAACTCATATATTTTTTTTCAAACCGGCCAATGTGGACAATATTCTCCACAAAATTTAAATCGGGTTATCCTTTTTTTTATTTACATAATTGTGGCGTAAGTCTCATTCCTGAATGTAGTGACACCTCTCTGTCATATAATTTGCATGCTATAATTTGTACCATTTCATCTGGTAACTCATCCAGCCTTAGAACAGGAATACGAATAGCATAACCTATAGCCGTCACAAGTAGCTTTGTTCCATAATACACTTAAAAAAAAAAAGCATGCGTCTATTACCACAAACATTACCATAAACATCGAGTTAGATTCTCCAAGAATCTTATGAAGCTTTAGTTAATATACGACATAATAAGTATAATGCTGAAAGCATGTTGTATGAAAATAGCAATTCCGTGTGCGCTTTAACTTCTATATATATAGATATACCCAAGACCTATAACTCTGATATTTGAGGGGATAGGATCCCTTCACCTCAAGGGTGCGGTGACGCGTGACCGCGCGACACGTGTCAGCAAGAGGAGGTGATGAGGTTAGATGCAGGTGACTCTCATCTAGCCTCATCATCCTCCCTTGGTGCCACGTGTCGCGTGATCACAATGGGGGTGAGGAAAGTGGGGGTGAGGAAATCTCAACCCATATTTTAGAGGGGAAAAAATGAATTTAATGGATCATATGAGCACAATCATATAATTCAAAAGTTCCAAATGTTGCGCTATAACTGCTTTTATGAGTTTATCTTCAAATTCTAAAAACCCTCTAATCTATTGTGAAATTTACAAGTTACGATCTAATATATACAAGTTTCAAATTCTAAAAACCCTCTAATCTATTGTAAAATTCAAAGTAACGATTTAATATAAGTTTTAAACCCTCTAATCTATTGTGAAATTCAAAGTTACGATCTAATGTAAGTTTTAAATTCTAGTCAAACTCCATGTTTATCACTTGTTACTCCTTAAATGTGTGGTTGAGATCTGAAGAAGCTAACGGTGAGGTAAAATATGAAGCATCCAATCACGTGTTGCCACGTACCTAAAAGCAGCTTTTTGAAGAGGGGGTGCTGCACTTGTTTTTGAAAAAAAACTGCTTTTGCATACGTGGCGATGTTTGATTAGATACCTCATATTTTGTCTTACATTTACCCTCTTTAAATCTGAACCACGTAAATGTGACCTCGTTGCACTAATGATAAGGAAAGATCACCTCAAACACAAAGACGGAATGATCAAAGGTTGAAGCAACCAATAAAAAACACATGCCTTGTTCTAAGCTCTAAACACTTCGTTGTAAACACGTCGACAGTTGAAATAAAAACCACAACTATTATGCAATTCTTATTGACTTTCATAGTTTTGCTTCCTATCCTTGTCTTGTGCACAAATCTTTATTTATTCTTTTGATTAATTTAAGGCACGGCTGAGTCAGCAAGTGGATCTCTAACCGGATAAACCATCATCCAAAAATCTTTGAAAAAAATGAAAAAGATAAAAGTAAATTTACAGCCAGTAAAAACAACCCACGTGGCAGGTAACGCCGGTCCAAGAATATACCATAACAATATTATCTGAAGATGCTAAAAATGTCGCCGCTAACAACGTTAGTTAATAACGTCAGCCTAGCAACTTGAGCCATTCAAATTCTCCTATAAAAAGGGAACAAAATGCTACCTTTGCGGTATGCTTCAAGACTCCTTCTATAATCTACTATTTAGATCCTCTTTCAACTCGCCCCACCCTTTCTCATTTCTCTTGCTTTTCCCCCTTCTTCTACATTCATCCTAGCTACTCTTTTATCTTCATATCCATTTATCTTCTTTTTTATAAATAATTTTAGTTATATTTTGGCAACAGAGATTGCAAAGAGAACATCATGTGTGGAATTTTAGCAGTTTTAGGTTGTTCTGATGACTCTCAGGCCAAAAGGGTCCGCGTCCTTGAGCTGTCTCGCAGGCAATTTCTTGATCTAATCACTTTATATCATATGTTTGGACATATACTAGTGAAATATGTGAACGTTTGATGTCCTCAGTTTTTGGGGTAACGTTTAAAAACATTGCAATAACATTATCATGTCAACAATCACGTGGCATGGCCATTTTCACTTTCTTAGTTTGTTGGTAGAGAAAACCTTAATCTAAATTTTTTTTTGGTGTGTGTTGTGCGTGTATGTGCAGTTTATATTATCTGTAGAAAATTTATGGGCCCTTGATTAATGACCACAATAGAATTATGTCTATGGTAACCGACTAACCGAGGCAGTTGAAATCTGGCCCGTGTTTCTGCATATTCAGTTTTTTATTACTGATAAAGACAGAAATATTTATGAATTGTCAACTTGGAACCTAACATGAATTAACTAATCCACGGCTATTGTCTTGGGGACCCATTTTTCCAATAATTATTACATCAAGATTATGTTGATTTATAGTGAAAATGATGGTGAATTTTGATTGGCTAAAGGACGTGAATTATGAGTTGCGAGATTAGAAGGAATCTAATGTGCTGATTAGATAAACCTTAATATAAATGGGTACATCATTTCATGCGACAGTTCTACGTAAGAAATCAGATTATTGAAAGTTTAGATTAATATGTAGATATGTTTGGAGCTTTATTTTATGAAATTTTGCTCTGTTTCTATTGATTAAACAGATTGAAGCATAGAGGTCCAGATTGGAGTGGACTGTATCAGCATGGAGACTGTTTTTTGACGCATCAACGACTGGCCATCATTGATCCTGCCTCCGGTGATCAACCTCTCTACAATGAAGATAAATCGATCGTCGTAACAGTAAGTCAATTCTTGAAATATTGACATTGACCTTTTCCCCTCAAAATTTTACCACATGCATACAGGATAGGGACAGGGAATAGGATTCGGACCTTAGTTCTCACCAGGAAGTGAAATATTGATATTTGGCAGTGAATTGAATGTTTGATCATGTTTTTGCTCCTGAATGATGAAATTCAGGTAAACGGAGAGATTTACAACCATGAGGAGTTGAGGAAAAGCTTGCCGAATCACAAGTTCCGAACTGGCAGTGATTGTGATGTTATTGCACATCTTGTAAGCAGGCCCCAAGTGATTTAAGTTTGTCTTTTAATCCAGGATTAGGAAAATGTTACAAAAATTCCAGCTTTTTTTTTAAAAAAAAAAATCGTATCTTTCAGTATGAAGAACATGGGGAGAATTTCGTGGATATGCTGGATGGGATGTTTTCATTTGTGTTATATGATACTCGTGATAACAGCTTCCTCGCAGCACGTGATGCTATTGGGATCACTTCTCTGTATATTGGCTGGGGACTTGATGGTAGGACCTGCTCATCTTCAAAAATCCTACTTTCGGGTTGTGTTTATTTAGTAGGAAGTAGTTGATTATCTTTGGCTTTTGTGCTTCAGGTTCTATCTGGATTTCATCAGAAATGAAAGGCCTGAATGATGACTGTGAACATTTTGAAGTATTCCCACCAGGGCATCTGTACTCTAGCAAGTCTGGGGGTTTTAGAAGATGGTACAATCCTTCCTGGTTTTCTGAAGATATTCCATCAGCTCCTTATGATCCCCTTGTTCTTAGGCGCGCTTTCGAAAATGTGAGATTCAGTCCTTTTTCGCTGGGTTTCTTGGTGATGTCTTGATTAGTTAACGATGCCTGTAATCTGAAAAAAGATTATTTTAGAATACCATCTGTGAGTTAAGTACCATCGAAGTTCTTATGAAGTCGAAACATGATTCAGGCTGTGATCAAAAGGCTAATGACTGATGTGCCATTTGGAGTTCTTCTCTCTGGAGGCCTTGATTCATCCCTTGTCGCTGCGATTACTGCTCGGTACTTGGCGGGCACAAAGGCTGCCAAGCAGTGGGGTGCACAACTTCATTCCTTCTGTGTTGGTCTTGAGGTCAGACTTCTGCTTACTTTGGTGAATTTATAGCCTAGAAAAAGTTCAATTGCTAATTACAGAGTATTAGATGAGCTTCGTTCCAAGTCATGATAGTTATCTTCTTTTTTCTGTTTGCAGGGATCCCCTGATCTGAAAGCTGCAAGAGAAGTTGCAGATTATTTGGGGACTCTTCATCATGAGTTTCATTTCACTGTTCAAGATGGTATTGATGCGATTGAAGATGTCATTTACCATATTGAGACTTATGATGTGACAACAATCAGAGCAAGCACACCTATGTTCCTCATGTCAAGGAAAATTAAGTCGTTGGGAGTGAAAATGGTCATATCAGGTGAAGGATCTGATGAGATCTTTGGTGGCTATCTCTACTTTCATAAAGCACCAAACAAGGAAGAGTTACACCGTGAAACTTGCCGTAAGGTAATAAGGGATAGATAGTTTACCTCTAATTAGTCCAAGAAGAAATCACATCAATCTAATTATTTTGTTTCTTCATGTGTCTGCAGATAAAGGCCCTTCACCAATATGATTGTTTGAGAGCAAATAAGTCAACATCTGCATGGGGTTTAGAAGCTCGAGTCCCATTCCTGGACAAAGAATTCATCAATGTTGCAATGAGCATTGATCCTGAATGGAAGATGGTAAGTCTTGGCAATTATAGAGATTATGATCATCATGTCATAGCGTCGAAGCTAACGTTTCGAACTCGCGTCGTGTCTTTCAGATTAAACGCGACCAGGGGCGCATAGAAAAGTGGATTCTTAGGAGAGCTTTTGATGATGAGGATCATCCTTACCTCCCAAAGGTTCAACATTAACATTTTTTAATTTGTCAACAGTGTGATCTTTCCACAACACTAATTAATGCTACTGTTTATGCCCACAGCATATCCTGTATAGGCAGAAAGAGCAATTCAGTGATGGTGTAGGTTACAGTTGGATTGATGGACTTAAAGCCCATGCTGAAGAGCATGTATGTACATTAATTGTCTTTTTATGTTTAAGGTGCTTTTGTAGCCTGTGAATTACTGGAAATTTCGTAACAGGTGACAGATAAGATGATGCTTAATGCTGCACATATTTTCCCACATAACACTCCAACATCCAAAGAAGGATACTACTATAGGATGATCTTCGAGAGGTTCTTCCCTCAGGTATGTTAAAGCTTCAATCTTTAGCCAAGTAACAACATTCTTTGCAGGAATGATACTGATTATATATTTTCCACATTGGTTTCTGTAGAATTCTGCAAGGCTGACTGTTCCAGGCGGAGCAAGCGTGGCGTGCAGCACAGCTAAAGCTATAGAGTGGGATGCTTCATGGTCCAAGAATCTTGATCCTTCTGGCAGGGCTGCAATAGGGGTTCATGAATCAGCTTATGAAAAGCATCTCCCAGCAGTCTCTAATGGGAAGTTGGGAGGAGGAATTATAGTCGATAACGTTCCACGAATGGCTGGAGTTGCTAAGGAGGTGGCCATTCAAAGCTAACTCTTTCTCAGAAAGAGGGTGTGTACTTTGGTTAGGGGAATATGCAGGGTTCAGTTTTTAGATGCCCTGTTTGCTTAAGCTAATAGTGTGTAACATTAAATAAAAAGTGCTTATAAGCACTTTTCATTACTCTTGTAGTTTAAAGGTGGAAGCAGAAAAGGCCTAGGCCCAAGCCTAGAGCCATGCTCACCTATGTCATGTATCATGTTCAAGAAAATTGTTCACTTCCCTCTTTATTCCGCTTCGGCGATTATTCACGTGTCCTTGTATGAATCTACCTGTTATTGTTTGTAAATGTTTCTGCAACCATTGCCTATCGACTATTGATATCCTGCTGCAAAAAGGATCAATGTCTGCAATCTACTTGAAATGTTGATTTGTGTATTAATCTTTCAACTAATAAAACCACTGCAGATCGTTAATGAATTGACATTACATTTATATGAACTAATGAAATAAACACTCTTCCTTGACTTTGAAATATGATATAATAAGTTAAAATGACTGACTAAATTAGATATGCTTTTTATATTGTGAATTAGCAGTTCGTTTTTATATTGTGAACTAGCAGTTGATCGACACAGCTTGACGTAGTTTTTATTATGGGTCATTGAGAAACAACAACTGCTATTTATATTGTGAACTAGCAGTTGATCGACACAGCTTGACGTAATTTTTATTATGTTTCATTGAGAAACAACTGCAACTGTTTCTAATACATGGATATGACTATGTACAAAAATATGAAATGATGAACAAGAAAGAACACGAATCAAACTAACCAAATTTGGAAGAATTTAGGAAAGCTGCAAAATGGCGCCAATGATACGCTCACACACAAAGTAGAAAAACGGTTTGAAGATATTTTGTATCTTCTTCTATGCACTTCTTATTTACAACCATTCTAAGTATTTATACTAGCTATAGAACTAACTAGAATGTAATTAGCACGTGTAGATTAAGTTTTGATCCGCTGTGGCACGCACGCACAATACTGCAGTTCTGTTGCCAGCATGCCAAGAAAAAGCAGCGTGCCAGACGCGCCTGCTGAGCCAACCGTGCTTCATCCCGTGCCAACCGTGCCAAGGATGTCAAGTATCAACCCAAGCGTGCCAAGTACCATGCCAAGCATGCCAGACGTGCTAACCTTCCATGCCAACGAACCAACCTCTGCAACAACCTCCTACTCTGATCTAATGCATCTTCTTTTCTGTCTTATTAACTCAACATCTTCAACACCCTACATACCTTGCCATAGGCAAGAGTTCTAACTCAATGGGTAATGTTGTTGTTGTATTGTTTATATTTAAACTAAAGGTATGCTAGTTAATCTTTTAAGTCATTTTTCTTTCCAAAACAATCTTTTAGAAGAATACGTGGGAAGTTAAAATAAACCGGTGACTTTTGTAACCTTCCACGCATGTGGATATTCGTGTGTATAGTTTATCATCGTAAATTTTATTCTGATCATTTGATAAACTAGTGGCTCAATAAAATAATGACAAATAAGTTTTATCTACATGCAAATAAGGAGTTGATTGGCCAAAACAAGGGGGCTGGCATAAATTTTCTGCACATTTCATTAGTCGATGACCAACTAATCATACTTGGTCGTTGAATATTGTAAAATTTGTGAGTTTATCATTTGATCGAAGAAGAACTGACACCGGCCCTATGACATAGTTTAATTAATATTTGGGATGAGATATTGTTTCAGAAAGCCGCATGTCTGAACAGCGTGGGTGTAATAGTATCGTCTGGGTCAGTAATGGCGAAGCCATTTTATCCGATCCAATTAGGTTAGATGGTTGATGGCTCGGTTTGTAGGTACCTTGTAGTGGGTCTCTGGCAAAGCCTTGCCAACCTAAGAGGCCGCTGAGTTATTGATTTGCATTCTCCATGAATCTCCTTGGAACTAGAACAGTGAAGGTCTACGGAGCTAGATGTATTGACCTTTTACTCCAGAATAGAACTGACACCTATTTACAATTTTACATAGGTACCCAACGTATTTCAAGAATATTTATTTAATGTTATAAGTGATGGACCAAATTGATGATACTTCATTATGGGTAGATAAATTATTTAGTATCTTCGTATACGCATATATTTTATTATATAGTAAAATAAGGACTCCTTATCTAAATTTTTTCCTTCAACACGTCAAGGACTGGAAAAAACCGGATGAGATCAGAGGAGATCTGATATGAGACAAAATATGAGGCCTCCAATTACGCGACGCTATTTGTACAAAAGAGTCCGTTGTTTAGTTTTTTTTCTTTTTAAAAAAAGACTCTTGTGTATACGTGACGTCGTGTGATTGGAGGCCTCATATTTTGCCTCATATGAGACCTCCTTAGATCTCAGCCCGGAAAAAACTCCATCTTCCCCCGCCTCTCTCTCTCTCTCTTTTTTTTTTTTGTAAAAAGGAAAAAACTTGCCATTTCCTGAAACATGTATGGGCTTCGTAAGAATGTCGACGGGCTAGAAAAGATAGTTCCGTTGACAAAGCCCATTACACCTTTCTGGACTCTTCTATCGGTCCCCTTCTCCTATTTTCTTTTATTTACGTCCAACTCGCCTATCGACATTTCACTTTTAAAATAGCTTCGTCTTCCGCTTGCAATCTGAGTTGTTGGACGCCGAAAAGAGGATTTAATCGACGGTCTAATCAGCTCTTGTTGCACCTCACGCCGGGTTGCCCTCCGGTTAGGAATATTGTTGCTGAAGGTTCGTTTCCCTTGTACTTTCTCTCTCCTTTATGTTTAATCATGAGTATATTTTTATCCATGCTTTGGGATTGAGTTACTGTTTCTAATGGTGTTCATTTTTGGTAATCATATTGTTAATAGATAAGTCTTTCATCCTAATTGAATAATTCTGAATTGGAACTGCGTATTTGTACTGTGTGTAGGCTACAGGTGATTTATTATATAGTGTTGTCTGTTGGTGGTTAGGGTTTGCTATTTTTTCTGTTATCTAAATTTGTGGAGGTATGAAATGTTTTATGAAATATTTTGTATGAAAGTTGTCGTTAGGATTGCAATTATTATTGCTACACTGGTTAATATGAAAGGGGTTTTTCCTTTAGTCAGTTTATTAATCCACTTTTGGTAGAAGGGATTAATTTGATGCTAGGTATTTGATTAATGTTGCATATAGTAAACCTGGGTACAGAAAATCAGATTAATAGCGGTAGGTAACCTCAAGCCCTACTTATAGCCCTGTTAGTGATGCCTTGGTCCATTGGAGACCGAGGATTGCTTGATTACCTATCACATTCAGTACGTTTCCTGAGTATATATAGATGTATGTTTTCTTATAGCTGAAAACATACTTTTTCAAAGATTTTTTTACCTCTTACAACAATTCACAATCTCATCAAACAAAAAAAGTTAACCTTCATCAACTCATCATTTTAACTGCACAAATGCAGCAATCTCTAACCTCTCTCCTATTCTTGGCTTAATGGTTGTAATCATGCTTTCCATTATACTCAAGAAGAAGCATGGAATATAGCCAGCATATGGGCAATTGCAACCATCGGTAATGTGCTAGTTGCACTGACTGCAGGGTACTTGATTGTGAAGTTGGGGATCGATTCTTGCATGAGCAGTTTGCTTAGTCAGTCATTCGCGGGTCTACCTACATAACACCATCAATATGCTTTTCTGCACTAAATCCTAAATTTTCTTGGAAAAGTATTTTAGGTGGCAGAAATGGTTATTCCCATGGTGAGATTTTCTGCAAACCTTGTATGTGCATTGCTTTTGCAGACTTTCTTTAAGGGGAATATTTTTTTTATTGTATTGTTGTTGGTCTGATTGCAAGAATTTTTTCTCCTAATTGTTGTGTTTCCTCTAGTGTTTGGTTGGTTTGGAATGTCAACTTGGGCTTGCGACTTGCACTGTAACCTGCTGGATAATAGGAGCTCGTTCTGTACTTTATTGTGTTTCTTGCTCTGTTGGTGTTGAGTCACATGACCTTGTAGCTTGTGTAACGTTTGAGGTTTTTTTTGATGTCGTCGGGCACATAACTCTTTTCCAGCTTTGCCTCTGCATACTGGTGGTAAAAGATTGAGTTGTTCTTTCTTTTCGTTCTTATTCTTTTTCAAAAAAATAATATTGGAAGTGATTATGGTAGCAGAGTGAGTATTGTTGATAAAATTGGTTTTTTAGTTATCGCATTGGATGTCTCCACATAGGTGGGATAAGGCTTTAGTGAGTGTTGTATCGCATTGGATGGATATAGTTCTGTATGGTCATTTATATGTGATTTAGTCCTGTCGACAATACTCTTTTGTATTGGCTTTGAGCAGGTTGTTCCGAAACTTGGGGGTTGGATTCTTGCGTTTGAAAGATGGCAAAGCATCATCCTGACTTGATTATGTGCCGAAAGCAACCAGGAATAGCTATTGGGAGGCTTTGTGAAAAATGTGACGGGAAGTGTGTGGTCTGTGATTCTTATGTGCGGCCTTGCACGCTGGTGCGCGTTTGTGATGAGTGTAATTATGGGTCATTTCAAGGCCGTTGTGTCATTTGTGGAGGAGTTGGGATATCTGATGCGTACTACTGCAAAGAGTGTACACAACAGGAGAAAGATCGGGATGGATGTCCCAAAATTGTTAATTTGGGCAGCGCCAAAACAGATTTGTTTTATGAACGTAAAAAGTATGGTTTTAAAAAGAGATGAAGTTGGTTAGCCAGTTGGTGGCATGTTTATTAACTTTCATATAGCTATGGACCATCGCTATGGTTATTGATCATGTCTACGAATGTTGCCGGTCAAGGTCACCAAACAACTCAGATCGGTTATAGTATTATGTTTGTGACTGTATTGTCCTTGTGTGTGTGTTTTTTAGAGACCTTGAATGTAACAGTTATGGTTTTGTGACCCTTCCTAGTTATCCAGCTAGTTTGTTTAATGTGGTGACGCTTTCCATGAATATTCATACGAGCAGGTCCAGAGATGAACCGAATGGGGTGTATTCTGACTTGTGTCCAGTTCATCAAGACTCTGGTTGTATGTCCCAACTTTTGGGTCTTCGTCCTCTTATTCCGTATGGATTTGTAAAGTTTTGGAATCGCTGCGGTCGAATTATTTTGGCAGATTGTGGCATAAGGATCAAAGATAAAGGGGAAAAAAAAAAAGAAATAGACGAACATGCCAGGGACGTACATTTAACATTGAAAGTTCTAGTCGTAACGTGAAGATGCTGATTTCGGTCTTTGTTGTATGCATTGTTTTTTCATTTTGTGTCAGTCTCTTATATTAAAGTTGGCTAAAAAGAACAAAAATGCTACTGTAGTGTTTATAACTAAAACAGCCCTTTAGCCAGGTAGCTTTGTTAATGTCTAAACAGCTCATACATTACTTTAAGGGCGATTTTTTTAACTAATATTTCCGGTTTCAATTTAGACGTATGTTTCAAGTCTTTTGGATTCCTGTTCTTTTTCCCCATCTTCTGAATCTCAAATTTAACCGGTATGAATAACCGGAGTAAAGTACCGATGAATCATCTTATTTTTGTGCACAGAATAGTGGGTAAGTTACTACTTAAGATAAATCAGCGACTAAGGATTTGCAGGTGGAGGTGGGAGGGAGGGGCGGACGTTGCAGCGGGTGGGGGCTGTGGGAGGAGGAAGGGAAGGGAGGAAGAAGAGGGGAGGTGGATGTGGCGCTGATTGTGGTGGTGGTGGATTGAGAGAGAGAGAGAATAGATTTGGGGCAAATGTAGACCTGACTGGGTAGTAGGTCGACCCCTAAGAAATGAATTTGAGGCTGTGATTTTCTATTTTTTTTAGTTGCTTTGATTCAAAACGGCGATATTTTGCACTTAGGCAGAAGTTTGGCTGACAAAATCTTGGCATGAGACGACCCCAGCCCCTAGCCCCTCATCCTCCTTGGGACCGCCTGCCATGTGGCACACAGAAGGATGGTAAGACCGAGTGCGGGTGATTTCCACCCAGCCTCACCACCCTCTCTGTGTAACACGTGTCGCTGGGTCATTTAATACCCTTTTAAAAGGGGGGGTCATGAGATTTGTTCCCGGCATAAGATGCCAAGATCCGGAATGCTATGGTTGGTGGACTATGAACAACGATCTAATGCGCCATAGCGTTTTTTAAGCGTATGGTAACATAAGATTCACTTAAGACGAAAACAAGGATCTCCGGCCACCACCTAATAAAAAAGGCCAATTTTCTCTCACTAGGACTTCCCTCTGACCTCTCTCCTAGTCTACGAATAACCTGCACCCCTGATGGCCGCCTCTCCGGCCACCACCTCGCCGGAGGAGGAAGATCTACTAAATAGAAGCATCAAGAAAAATAAAAGGGACACAGAGGGAAACTTCACCCACCTGAGGAACTCGGCCTCTCCCCCAACAACAAACATCTGGGGACAAAGAAGCTTCGTTGAAGTAATGAAAAACATCCAACCAAAAGGAGCTCTGTACACTGGGGAAGATGAAGATGACTACTGGGACAAAGAAACCCTGGCGAAAATATACGCAGAAAACCTATGTGAGGAAGAAGATGGAAGTAGGTGGCCGGAGATTGAACTCTCCGGAGAGACCTGTTTATCATTATGGCGGCCTTGGAGAAGGGCGCTCATCGTGAAACTCCTTGGGAGAAATGTGAGCTATCGAACACTAAATGATAGACTACAAGATCTATGGAAGTTTCAGTCGGGATTTGAACTCACAGATCTTGAGGAGAACTACTTTATCCTTAGGTTCTACTCAAGGGAAGACTACTGCTATGTTCTTGACAATGGGCCTTGGATGATTCTCGGCCACTACCTTACTATCATGAAGTGGGTACCATATTTCAACCCACTGCAATCCCACATAACGAATACACTAGTATGGGTGCGGCTACCAGGAATCTCAGCAGAGTTCTTTGATAAAACATTCCTCATGAATGTGGGTAACACCATTGGAGAAGCAGTTAAGGTTG
Organism: Eustoma russellianum; assembly: GCA_036186865.1. Lineage (NCBI taxonomy): Eukaryota > Viridiplantae > Streptophyta > Magnoliopsida > Gentianales > Gentianaceae > Eustoma > Eustoma russellianum. The sequence continues at coordinate 4,330,004 of AP025056.1, forward strand.
ATGATTGTACCCTACGAGCTGAGAGAGGCAGATACGCCCGCGTATGTGTCTCTCTTGATTTATCCAAGAAGTTGACCCCCTGCATCAAAATCAAGGGACCTAAAGGGCATGTTCAGAAACTGGAATATGAGGGCCTGCACGATGTGTGCTTCAACTGTGGAACGTACGGCCACAATGAAGAGACATGCTCTTTAAGAAAAGGGAGTCAAAATATTAACATCCCAGAAGTGGAGGAGGTGGAGAATGGAGATGGAAATACGCCAACGCCGGAAAAGCCGTACGGCCCTTGGATGCTGCCGGCAAATAATCGGAGAAAGAGAAACCCTATTAGCCTTACTGCAGGCAAGGACAGGAGTGCACCTGCAAGAAAAGGACCTGGCCCAACGACAGAGTGGCAGACGGTGGCTAGAGGGACAAAAAGTACACCAGAGAAATACAGAGGACAACAGCAAAAAGGTAAGGAAAAGTCAACGTCTGATGGAAGTGGGAGTGGATCTAGATATGTGATACTAAATGATGATGAGGATGAAGAAAATGACCTTCCTGAGGTTGAGGAGATGATAACAAAGTTTGCAAAAGCCCAACAAATTACTCCTGAGGCCCAAATCACAGCAACCTACATGCCCAATACAAGAACTAGTGGGACATCACCAAGGAAAGGGATACAAGTTAAAAAGAAGCCCAAGGCCAAAACCACAAGCATGGGATCGAAAACAGCAAGTCAAGAGAATAAGGACCCAAACCACATAACCACAATATTAAAGAGGCCACAAGCAGAAGGGGCCTTGTGGAAATTTACTGCGGGCAGCAATTTGGGAAACCAACGGGTACTCAATGATGAATACCATTCCGGACCAATATTAAGAGCAAGCACCGAGACTGCTAAACCAGCAACACATACCAACAATCATGAGCCACATGAGAACCTTAAAGAACACCCACCAGATACATTCCTAAAGTCGAATGTAAACAGCAACTCACGTACTACAATGGAGGTGGAAGTGGCGCCTCACAAACCACCAGACCAAGACATGGAAGGTAAGGAACACCCACTAAGCTACAACATGGAAAATAAAGGGGAAAATGCAGGGGCCAGCAACAGCCCAAACCCAAATCAACAATAAGTTATGTCAATCCTATTATGGAACTGCAGGGGGGTGGGTTCCCCTACCTTCTTTAGAAATCTGAAGGCAATAATTGCAGATAAAAGACCTGACATTCTTTGCCTTGTGGAAACCAGAGCCAAAAGTTGCAAAGCGATACGCATACTGAAATGCTTCCATTTCACTTCTCTTGTAGCTATTGAAGCCTGTGGTTATAAGGGGGGGATATGGTGTTTTTGGGATGAGAGCAGAATTACGATGAAGGTAGTTGGATACGAGGCACAATGCCTGCACATGGGAATTACTAATGCAAATAAGGTAAATGGCATCTTATCTCTTATATACGCATCAACTAATAAAGGAGAGAGAGATAAGCTCTGGCAATCCCTTTTGAATGTTGGCAAAGACATCAACCTCCCCTGGTGCTTAATTGGAGACTACAATGAGGTGCTGACCCAGGCAGATAAACAGGGGGGCAGAATGGTCGCAAACACAGGGAAGAAGGAGCTGGGTAACATGATTAACCAATGCGAATTGATGGATTTGGGCTTTACTGGACCTGCGTATACTTGGTCAAACAGAAGGGACCCGGAAAACAATATTGCTGAAAGACTTGATAGAGTCTGGGTCAACAGGAAATGGCAACTTGATAGAGTCTGGGCCAACAACCAAGGAAACACCATTTCCGTTTCCAACTCAACTGGCTGGAACATAGGGACTTCGCCTCTTTCATCAAATCTAGCTGGAGTAAGGATGGGGAGCTTACTGACAAATTCAGTAGCCTGACTGGGAAAATGAAACAATGGAACACTGAAGTGTTTGGTAGTATTAAACTAAAGAAAAGGAGGTGCCTTTCGAGAATTGGTGGAATACAACAGGCTCTGGCACACAATGGATCCAACTACCTGAAGAGACTTGAGGAGGAACTAGTAGCAGAATACAACGAACTACTAAACCAGGAGGAAATTCACTGGTTTCAAAGATCAAAGTTACAGTGGCTTGTTAACGGGGAACGAAATACCAGGTTCTTCCATCTTACCACTATCCGAAAGCAAAGAAGGAGAAATATAGTCCGACTGAAAGATGAAAATGAACGTTGGGTGGAGGACACCACTCAACTGAAAAGAATGGCCAGAAAGTTCTATGTGGACCTCTATTCAAGGGGAAATTCAACCATGATTCCAGATGAGGTCATCCGGTTCCCGCATATTGATAGAGGGGAGGCTCACAGCCTTAATCATCATGTTACGGACTTGGAAGTGGAGCAGGCCGTCTTCCAGATGGGCCCTTACAAAGCCCCTGGGCCTGATGGAATACCTTCTATCTTTTACCAAAAATTCTGGGACACCGTAGGCCCAGACGTGACTAACTACATCAAACAGGTGTTTGATGCAGGGAGGATAAATGAGAATTGCAACAAAGTGCTGATCTCCCTGGTACCAAAACAGAAGGTTCCTGAGTGTATTACGCAATTCAGACCTATTGCCCTATGTAATGTTCTCACTAAAATCATTACAAAAGTTGTTGCCAATAGGCTGAAAAACCTTCTGCCTAAGCTGATTTCTGAGCATCAATGCAGCTTTGTCCCGAAGAGGCAGGGCATTGATAATGTGATTATCCTCCAGGAGATCATACATACCCTAAGGATGAAAAAAGGTAAGAAAGGCTTTATGATTATAAAGATGGATTTGGAGAAAGCCTATGATAGATTGGAATGGGGTTTTCTGAGAGTGGTTCTGCGCAAGGTGGGCTTTGATGAAAAGATGTTAAACCTTATAATGTCCTGTCTCGAAACGACCTCCCTCACGGTGTTGTGGAATGGGGAAGGAGTTGAGGAGTTCAAGCCAACCAGAGGCCTGAGGCAAGGAGACCCCCTTGCCCCATACCTCTTTGTCCTTTGTATGGAAATACTCAGCCAGGCAATTAGCAGCAGCGTAGCCAGGGGGGATTGGAAAGCAATCAAGGTCACTAGAGGTGGCCCCGCGATCTCACATCTAATGTTTGCGGATGACCTAATCCTTATGGGTGAAGCTAGCCACAGACAAGCTGAGATTATGCAAAACATTCTCAGTGAATTCTGTTGTTGGTCGGGCCAGAAGGTCAGTGTGGAGAAGTCCAGAGTTTTCTTCTCTACTAACACTGCCACTACATTACAACAGCAGCTTAGCGATACTATCGGAATTAAAACATCCAAGGACTTGGGCAAGTACCTTGGAATGCCCATTCTACATGGTAGAGTGACGAGAACTACCTTCCAACCCATCATTGACAAAGTCAGAAGTAAACTCAGCACATGGAAAATTAAAACTATGTCAAGGACGGCCAGACTAATTCTGATTCAATCTGTCACTTCAACCATCCCATTCTACTACATGCAGACTGTCAAACTCCCTGCAAGCATTCTTCGGGAGATTGAGAAACTCAACCGTGACTTCCTATGGGGCGACACAGCAGAGAAAAGACAGAACCACCCCATTTCCTGGACGGTGGTGTGCTCACCCAAAGATGAAGGGGGACTGGGGCTGAAAAAACTCAGCCTTGTTAATCAAGCCCTCATGGTGAAATTGGGCTGGAGGATGTTGAAGGAAAAGGACTCATTATGGGCCCGGACCCTCTGGGCCAAATACGGATCCCCACTGGACTGTCCACATCCAAGGAGAAATACTTCATACACTTGGAGGTCTATGAAGTATGCAATGGGGCTTCTAAAGGATGGCTTTTGCAAGCATCTGGGTCAATCAAACCCAAATACCCGGTTTGAGGACCAAACGAGAGGGATGGAACCCTTCGCCATGCAGACTGTCTATGACATGCAAAGACGAAATGATGCCGGGACTGGAGAAATAAACAACACACACTGGAAAAAAATATGGAAGATAAAGGGCCCCCAAAACAAAAATTGGTTCCTATGGCAAACCAGACACAACAGAATACCAACAAAGGAGTACCTATACAAAAGGCGGATGGTGGAATCCCCCATCTGTGATGTGTGCCGTCGGACCCCTGAAACCACTATGCATGCTCTACGAGACTGTGGCAAGATCCAACGGATGTGGAAGGCATTGGTTCCGCTAAATGATTGGCATCATTTCATCCAATCAACGGACCCAAAAGCTTGGATTGATAGCAACATCGGACATCCAAGCAAACAAATGAACTGTAGGAGGAGTTGGATTCTTACCTTTAGAGAGGGCATCCAAGCGGCCTGGCAATGGCGCAACAATCTTGTCCATCAGTCCAACGAACCTACTCTGTCTACTTCAAATATGGCCAAACGAATCAAATGCAGAGTCAGGGAGCTAGAAAATGCCATTGATTTGGAGAGAGAGAAAGAAGGAATTGGGTAAAGATGCGAGGTGGGAGAAAGCAGAACGGGCATGAGGGGGGCTCAGATGGCTGAAGGCATTGAAGAAGGTGGTTGGAATTTGAAAGAATGCAGTTTTCAGAAAGGCACCGCAGGATATGCATTAATGGAAGATGTTTTAAAATACTTCTAGCTTCTTCCGGTTTTTGGGCCTCACAAATTAGGTCTTATTTTGTGCATGCGTAGCTAGGGTAGGAAGTATTGGGCTGACTAGAATTTTGCTCCATGTACTCAAATGAAACTGCGTGTAAATGATTGGGCCTGACCTTAATATATAATATGATCCGCATTTTGTCGAACATAAGATTCACTTAAAAAGCTGTTAATTTCTGCGAGGAAAACAAAAAGACATCCAAATTCGGACAGATCTTGTCACATGAGTACATGACTTTACTCAAAAAAGAAAAAACAAAAGAAAAAACTTGTCACATGAGGAGTGGGTGCAAATACAACCACCTTTAATCGATTACAAGTTACAACTTGGTGATTTGGATTTTAATTCTAATCGATGAAAATTTATGGTATAGTTACTTTCCATTTTCAATGGAGTCAATGTCACTCTCTTTTTTTACTTTAGAATATAATAGAATAAAGCAAAATGACTCACTAAATTAGCTGCGGTTCTTATATTGTGAAGTAGCAATTGATTGATAAATATTGACGCAATTTTCATTATGAGTCATCAAAAAACAACGTGTTTTTAACACATGAGTGTGATTGCGTACATCCGACCCCTCATATCCTGTGATATGCGGGAGTCTCTAAAGGCAATAGAGCAATATTGTTGTGGTTGTTGCTCTAAAAATGATAGGTATGTTAGTGCCGTTAATGACCATTCTGTTTTATCCGGAATTGGTAAATTGAGATATAGGCTAAAGCGGTAATTTTTCTGAATAGATTGCCAGAGCCACTCTTTCTTTTTTCTTTTTTCAGGAATCGCACTCAACCTTATATGTTTATGTATATATTCATATTCAAATTAATGCATTCACTTATATGTGTGTGTATATTTGGGGGATGAGCATTCATTTATAATTAAGAATCAATTGAAGATACTCACAAAAACCTAAGTTACAAAGACCACCATGAAATATTTGTGTGACCATTTTGTCCCATAGTTGACTATTCTGTATAGGGGAGAAATGCTTGGAAAAATATATGTGGAGAACATTTGCAACTCCAGTTTAGTTCATGAATGATATTTACAATTGCATTTAGAATTTATTTTACTTTCTTTTTTTTTGTGACTTTTGGAGCGATCATTTTCATTCTGAAAATCCTATTGTATAACTTATCTTTTATATGGTATCTTTTTTTCCTTTGAGAAAATGTATATAGTGGTATGAAGCAAAGTAAATTGCCCCAACCTCCACTCATATTCTCCACTTGGAAAAAGTTCGTTATCTCTACTTAAAAGTTAAAAGTAGAGCATTGAAATTTGATACGAATTATAAAGCAAAAAAGTTAAAGTTCAAGTAAAAATTGTGTGGATAAAGAATGAGAAAATGTAAGATATACACCTCTCTGTTACATAGATTCTTTGGTCTCTTTTATGGATCGCATCACTATGCAATGTCTATGGTCACTTCTCTATATGAGGGTCACGATTTACTTTGGTATTAAGTGACATTAGAAAACATCATTATTAGAAGTGATGTTATTAGTTTGATAAAAGAAAAGTAATGTAATTAGTGTTATCAACTAGACGGCTCAAATACTGAAATCAAATAGAAAAGCTTTTTCTTTTATCAAACACGTAATTAATTATTAAAATTCGGAAAAGTGAAATTATTTTTTTATGGAAAACTGTTTCCCAAGGAAAATTGAATAAATGTAATTAATTATTAAAATTGGCATCGTAATGCATAAATGACGAAACATCAAACAGTTTTTAATAAAACAAAATTAAACACCCAAATACTACATAGTTTTAAGAAATGATGCTGACTTAGCCACAAATACTAAAGAAGCATTTATCAAGACAGGAAACTACACCGCTACATAGCTTTAAAAATGATAAATGAAATTGAAATCGGAACTTTCCTTTTCAAATGTTTTTTTCCCCCTAGACAAGCCGCTATAAACAAAATAATATTATTTTAAGATGAAATATACTACATTTTCGAAAATGTGAACGCAACGTCTCTTAACCTTAGAGTCCTATCTGTTCGAAGTTATTTTTTGCAATGTCATTTTTTTAATGTGGTATTTAACATCTACCAAAATCGGAAGAAAAATAATTGATTCACATAACCGACCTCATATAATAAAAGAAGGTTTGAATGTTATTGTTGTTGTAGTTAACATCTATTAAAAGTACCAAGAGAAATTGAAAGAATAGATCAATACTTAAAAGCAATAATTTGAATGGTCAACTATCCAATTGTAAAGGGAAAATAACTGTTCTAAAACGTGAAGAGGTTAATTGACCCCTCAGAGTGGTCTTAAAGAAAAAAGAAGAAGTGACACCTGAGTGATGAGATATGCAATATCTACTTTTATTCTATTTCTTTTAGATCGTATCAGTCTTGTAACAAAAGGTGAAATCTAACATCTGAAGAGTACCTACCGTTCCAATTCCGAAGAACATGTGTGATCGCATCGGTCTTATTGTGTCTAAAACAAATGAAGACACAAAGATGGTGAACAAGACATTTGATATGCTCACTATCATGTTAGCTAAAAAACATTCACCATATAACTTAGTTGGTATTCGAGTTAAAAAAACAAGTGAAATACATTCTCATGTTATTTTGATAGTAGTCATTCATTTCACTTTTTTGTAAAGCATGAGGTAGGAAAAAAAATTTACTGGCAAAATGAAGTGACAATGGAGTTGATTTTCTTCTTAGGTTGACATCCATATTTTATTGTAAATTAAAGAATGCTTATTCTTATAGTTAAAATAAATCGCATTGGATAATTGTAAATATCCTTGCCCTACTAACAACCTTATTTGATTCCGCAGCGGAATAGAGTAATGCGATAACATTATCTTCCCTTTTAATTAAAAAAACCAGTCAATTTAGTAGTCGGTTTTATATAATCGACAACAGACAAATATGGAAAATAATGATCATTTTAAACTTTGTCATGGTTTTACCTATGGATGATGTGGTCATCTGATAAAGCGTAGTGTAAGTCTTCGTAGATCAAATCGCCAAGAGATCTGATTACTTTTCAGATCATGTGTAAATGCGGTAGCCTAATGCACTGATAACATTATGGGTGTTGAACAACCGAACAGTTCGCAAATAGTTTGAGTTCGATTCACATTTGATTCGAGTTTGTTCGTTAAGCCGGGTTCGATCACCTAATTAGATTCGTGTACTAAAACAAGCCAAACTGTTCGTGAATTGTTCGGTCCGTTTAAAGAGTTATGATGTTTTCGAGCCTAATTTGAACCCATTTTAAAGCTCGTTACAGCAAATGAGTCGAGCCAAACAGTTCGTGTAGCTAAACGAATCCGAATTTGAAAACATACTTTTCAGTTTGGTTCAGTTCGTTATCATCCGTTAGTAAAGCTTTTTTTTTTTAAAATATTGTGTTTGAATTTTGATATACTAACAAGGTAAACAATTCAAAATGAGTGCACGTGCCCAATGTTTCAAAGGTAAAGAGCAGTCTGAAGGGGTTTGTGTTTGCCGTCTGCCTATTGGTCTATATAATGCTTATGCCAATGGGTAGAGACCTTTATGTCGGGGACATAAACAAGCATCCTTCCAGGGATAGGATCTCCTCACCGCTCCCCCCTCACCGCGTGCGTGACCGCATGACACGTGGCAAAAAGGAGGGGTGGTGAGGCTGGGTGAGGGTAACCCTCATCCAGCCTCACCACCCCATACTGCTGCCATGTGTCGCGTCCTGGACCGCGCGGTGAGGAGATCTCATCCCAGCCTTACAAAGCCATATTTTGAAAAAGTTTCTGTAATGTTTCAAAATCCAAACAAAAAGTCAAGCTTCTTCTGCTGCAAACCCCCCCATTTCTCATTGCCCAACTGCAACCATTTTACTCAGCACCATCTGACACTTCCTCAGATTCACCTACCTTGTTGAATGTTTTAAATTTGATACTATTCTTTATTAACCGTTCTCTCTCCAGTTTCTTTTAAATTATAATGCAACGAGTATATTTGTTCTTTGATTCATGACATGTCTAGACAAAAGTTGATTTTGAATCTTAGTGCTGTAACTGGTAAAATATAGTGATCATGAGTAATAATGATAGTAGTCAAGAATCGACTACTTATTAAAGTCCATGCTGGACTAAAAGGCGAGTTAGGTATTTGTCTTTCTGTCTAACGAGTTTAAACTTTATATCTTCAAAGCTCATGGCTAGCTAGGACTTGCATTCTATAACTCAAAAACAGAGACATGCTCGATGGTGTTGCTCATTTGATTCAAAGGTAGAAGATCGCATCTAAAGGCTACGTATTTTATTTTTGACAGTTAGAGTATATGAGCTTATACTTTACCTTTGTATTTGATTTCTTTGTGACAGTAGTGTACCGTTCCTCCTGCCTAGTGACCGAAGCCATCAGGCCAAGGGCACGTCTGCCTGGACGTCACGCATCGCGTCGCCCCCAAGCCCCTGTGCACCGGGCGGTCGTTGGGAGCGGATAGTGGCCTCCCGTGCAAGTTTGCGGCCGGCCTAAATGCGAGTCCCTCGCGACGGACGCGACAACAAGTGGTGGTTGATTGCCTCAGCTCGAGTGCTGTCGCGCGGCTCCGTCACAAGTAGGAGACTGACCCGACCCTGTAGCACGTGTCGTTACGATGCGTGCCACGACCGAGTAGAGTTCTCGGTGTATTAGTGTCTCGCGTTTGCGCAGGGTGCGGGGAGGGACATGATCGCTTCTTGATCTGATGTACGTAGTATTACCCTACACTTTGTGCAACATGATGTTTCCACGACTCGAACCCCTAACCTCATGTTCACAAGAGTGCAAAAAGGGTTTCCTATTTAAATTTTATTTAACCGACTTTGATAAAGTATATTTTATAGCAACAAGACCATACCAACTCCATAGGTAATTCAATATGTTATCTAAGTGTATTAAATGCCTCATATAGATATGTGAGCCTCATTCAAATCGAACTCTCTCTCTTCTGAAATGAAAGTATTGTTGGACTGCATCTTACCCCTTCTAAACCCTAGCTTTTGTTGTCATTGAAATAATGGGTATAGTAGTAGTTGTTGTTGTACTCTTTTACGTCATTCTTTCGCACTAACATATTTTATGATGTAACTGTTACAAAAATGATTATTTGGTTAGTAAAATTATTTCGTCTATAAATACTAATGTGGCTAGCCTGTAATGCACATATATTAGTATATAATAAAAATTTTACGTCACCTAAGTGTGGAGTCACAGGAATTGTCCTCTAACTTTATGCAGATTCACATACAACGTCCGAGTCGCTGAATTGTCGTCCCTGACAGTTTAGCCAGGAAAATTGACTGATCGGAGCGCGTGGGGAACATTTCTCCTTTCCTTTCCCCATCATCATAGAACTAACATTACCATTAATTTAGAGACTCCCGTATATAATAGGATATAGGAGTAAGATGCACGCAACTGCGTTGGAAACATACAGAAATTGTTTACCGATAATTCATATTTTATGCGAGGTCGATAAAATTTTATTCCACAATAAAAAAACACAACCAACTTAATGAGCTATTTTAATTTATTACATCATATCAACCTTATTTCCTCACTCACCAAAGTTTCAAATATGAAGCCCGCCACCCCCTCCCCCAACATCACCACCTTTGCCTCCCATTGTCAACACATTTGAATCGCATCCCACTTTTCTTCATTCCCTTTCTTTTCCTCTTTTCTTTTCCCCCCGTTTAATTTAGTAAGAGATTTTCATAATTCAACTCTCACTTCAACTACCTCCTCTTCTTCTTTCTTTTCTTGTTTTTCCAGCTAACGTGATATGCACAAGAATTCTCTGACATCCAAGAACATGAAGTTGTTATGTTCCTCTTCTGCATCATCTTCATCCACCATCAACACCACCACTTCTTTTGATGACGTCAACCTTCACACTCCAAAGATCAGTACCGCCGCTGGCTGCATTTCCGGGATGTTACGCCGGCTCCTCTGCCGGAATAGTCTTCCCACTTATCCTTCCGATCAATTAAAGTTAGAAACTCAGGAGGAGCTTCTAAATATAGTAAAAGTACCATGCTTGAAGACTGAAAATGGAGGCGATGCATCATCTGCTCCTTGTCTTGTGGCTAAGCTTATGGGGTTGGAATCTCTACCGCAATCTAAGTTGTGTCCACAAGATAAAACTTCCAATTCAATCTCACGCAGCCGATCCATGAATTCTGTGGATGCTCTCAAGGAAATCGCTTCAATCCAGGTACGGCCAGAGCCTTTATCTTACTCCATGTTGCGCCTTTAATTACATATGTATACTAATGTTTTAAATAATCCGTGACTAATTCCTAATGCAGGTAACTACTAGTATTTCTTTAGTCTTGTTAGACCATTTTGGTTTTTTTTTTTTACTGTTGTTCTGTTCATGTTTGATGAGTTGATGACATAGCAAAATTTACTCCTTTAATACAGGGGAGTTATCGGCATGTGAAGAGCTTCAGGGAAATTCCCAGCTTTGTTCAACTAGAAGACGAGGAATTTCTAATTCTAAGCTTTGAAAATGAAGATAGAATAAAGAAATCGGACCAGGGTTGCGCGAAAACAAAACAGAGGAAAGTAGAACAGAGTAGAGTCAAAAGCAAGAGGCGGCAGAGTGTATATGAGAAGAACAAAGAAAATGAACAACCTTATGGTAATGTTTCTAATGAAAAGCTAGATGTGAAGGTGATATTGGAGTCCAGAATATCATGTAAGAAAGATCTCAGTGACGATAAAATGCTGTTAGATTTTAGTAATATGCTTCTTTCTGCTGATGATTGTTCCCGGAATGCACTTGGCGGTATGACGGATGGGCGTTTAGCAAAGATGCCCGATGTTCAGAAAGCTGAAAACAGAACGGAAATAAAGAGACGGATAAGAAATAATACTAGAAGAGGTGATCGCTTGCAGGTGAAGAAAATTGAAGCAGAATGTGATTCCCAGAATTCAAGCCCGAACTCTGTTCTTGATGATGCTGTTTTCCCCTGTCCTTCCCATTTCACTAACTCAGGTTTTCATCACACTTTAACTTACTCCTTTTATTGCATCACATATCAAACTTTGATTAACTAGATGCATTCAAGAATTCTAGTCTGTTATATCTGGTGGCTCGATTTTTTATGTATTTTAGCAGAGCATAGTTTAACGAAGTGGATTGTACCATTTTTCTCCTCTAGTTCTAGTTATGGTCTTTGTTAGGATTACGTTGTTGAACTTTTGATTAGGATGATTATACTAATGCTTAATGAAGTAAGTTGGCTGCCGTTATTATATTGTGAAGTAGCAGTGGATCGACACACAATTTTTATTATATGTCATCGAGAAACAACCTCTCTGTGTGTTTCTAACACATGGGTATGGTTGCGTACATCAGACCCTAGTACTCTATCATAGGCGACAGCCTCTAAGACAACACTGAGCTTACCACAAGTGAATTATGTTGATCTGACGCACAACTGTACATTGATTAATTTTGCAACAACTGATTTCTTGTTCCTTCTGTTTTCAAATTCTCTGCAATAGGGGAGTGTTCAAGGTTGAAGAATTCCAAAACAAGGCGGACTTTGACAGAGGAACTGCAAAATTACAGGAAGCTCAACCTTGTAGATAGAAAAGGTGTGATCAGGAAATCTACGCATGCAGAAGAAGGCAAGCATGTTAGATTCATAAAAAGTGACATCATGAGGCATAGATTTACAAACATTTGGGACGAAATCTGCCGAGTGTTAGAGAAAGAGACTAGTCAATCCGTTTGGTTGCACAAAGGGATCCAAAATGAAGATTTTATTGGAGAATTGGAGGTGAAAATGTTTGATGATTTGTTAGAGGAAGTGGTCAATTCGCTTTTTGACTAATGTTTAATTAGTTTTTTTTCTTGTGAAATAATTTTAGTGTATACTAAAAAGAGAAAAAAGGCAGTAACTCATGCTCCATGTTTGCCTGTGCAAAGGTAATGTGTACAAATTATTATGACGAACAATATTCGGGAATACTTCATTCCCATTGTAAAACATATTCTGCCTTTTCTTTTCATTGTATGTGGGCATTCTGTTTTTTATTTACTAATATTTCTTTCAACAAAACGTCCATGAATTGCAAAAAGGTTTCATTTATCTTTTGAAGATTTACAGGAACAAATTGATTTTGCATCGAGTCTGTAGTGTACATATGGAAAGCTATGAACAGACTCGTATAACTAAAGGAGTGAGATAATATCAACCAATTTCCATAATCCAACAATAAAATAGAGAGACTACAAGAGGAAAGAATAAAAATATTATCTCAATACTCCTTCTCAACTTGGAGCACGAATATCAAGAATGCACAACTTATGTAAGTGTTGATGAAAACGTTTGAGATCTCAAAGCTTTGGTAAAGATGTCGACTAATTATTGATCCGATGCAATTTTGCATGGAAACAAAACTTTGGATTGATAATATTGTCACACAAAATTACAATATTTTATGGATGGAAGTTTCAATCTATGTCAGATTCAAACTATTGATAGAACTCTAAGTGAATAAGTTTATTGCGTCAGACAGGCTAAATTAAGCCTTAAATTCAACCAGATCCAACCAACAAAGTTTAGGAAATGAAGCATGACTGTAAAGAAGATGGAGAAGATGAATAATTTCTCGATGAATGATTGCCAGTTATGTTATAATATAGGTGTCAAATTAAGGAGACTATCTAACACCATGAACAAGTAATCATGGGAGTTCTGAACCAAAGCAGATGTCATACAGTGGTGATAAGCCAAGGCAGGTAAAGCTTTTAATCGGAACTGAGAATTCTCCATTCTCACAATTCTCTTAGCTTCAGACTCCCAGAGAGTCCACAAAAGGTCAGATTCAAGGTGTACAAATGAACTGAAAGCAGTCATCCACTAAAAGTTAACAGGCAATCTGATGTCAGAATCAAAACATGTGTAAAGCTCTAACTGCATAAGTTTATCGCACCAGCCAGACCAAATTGAGCCTCAATTTCAAACAGATCCGACTAACAAAAGTTGATGAGACATGACTCTAACCAAGATGGTTCAGATGAAACGATTGGACACACATGAAAGTGACTACGGTTCACAGTTCTAAACAACTCTGAGATGTTTTATCACTAAAGAATTACAACGTCTGCACACAATACATTAACAAAACTGAATATATGAAAACCATACCAAGAAATCCTGGAAAGGCCTTCTGGAAAGAACAGTAACTTTTTTTCACATAATTGCAGATAATTCCAAGATACCGTACTGAAAATCCTGAAAGTGGGAGATTGCCAAAAAGAAAACAATGACTGTTTGTTACCAAGACGGTGATTCTTTGACCTAATTGAGCTGGTTCCAACATAATCAACTTATCTACTAGTAATCTGACAGAACCGCATTTCGTTTTCAAGGATGGAACAATATATTACGTCTAGCCCCAAAAGAACAACGGCATACAATGTACACAATAACCATTGCCCAATGTCTGAAGCAGCTAAACTGAAACAATAAATAAAAGTAGCCTTCCCATAAGCTTCCAAGTATAAGAAGTATTCAGAACTACCACCAATGACACAAATTTATATTTAAACTAAAAAAGGAAAAGACATTTTCTTGTCACAACGAAATGTCAATCCAATTCCAAGTTCCAGGTGCAACCTTGGATACTATTCGGACCGATTGGCATACCTCTCTACCTTCTCATCATTGAGATTAATTCCCACCATAGCCTCTCCAAGTCCACAGCTCACATCAGCCAGCACCTCTGGATCATTATAATGTGTAACCGCCTGCACAATTGCTCTTGCCCTCCTGGCCGGATCACCGCTCTTGAAGACACCCGACCCGACAAACACACCATCACATCCCAATTGCATCATTAGGGCAGCATCTGCCGGCGTCGCCACCCCTCCGGCAGCAAAATGCACAACGGGAAGCCTTCCCAGTTGCTTTGTCTGCATCACCAAATCATAAGGCGCCTGAATTTTCTTAGCAAAGGTGAAGACCTCGTCATCGTCCATGTTCCTAAGCACTCTTATATCACCCATCACGGAACGCACATGTCGGACAGCCTCAATTATATTCCCGGTGCCGGCCTCACCTTTAGTACGGATCATTGCAGCGCCTTCCCTGATGCGGCGGAGCGCTTCCCCGAGGTTTCGGCAACCGCAAACAAAAGGGATGCGGAAATTATGCTTATTAATATGATTTTCATCGTCGGCAAGGGTGAGGACCTCCGATTCATCAACATAATCAATTCCAATTGCTTCCAGAATTTGTGCCTCCACGAAATGACCAATCCGGGCCTTTGCCATAACAGGAATCGTAACAGCCTGCTTGATTTCCTTGATGAGTTGAGGATCCGACATGCGGGCCACACCGCCTTGGGCTCTGATGTCAGCCGGAACACGCTCGAGGGCCATGACGGCGCAAGCACCGGCTTCTTCAGCAATACGGGCTTGTTCAGGAGTGACGACGTCCATAATAACGCCGCCACGGAGCATCTGGGCAAGGCCAACCTTAACGGAAAATGGGGATTTCTTGGTGGTTTCAGTGATTGCACCGTTACCGTAGACGGTTACGACACCACTTCCGGCCATCTTCGACGGCGTTCGTTACTGGAAATTGTGTGGCCTTTGTCTTGAAACAAGGATAAAGAGGAAATCTGTATTATTTGAGGAGAGGAAAAAGGGAAGGGAATGAGCGGAGGTAAGGAAGAAGAGGTATTTATAGGGTGGCTGCTCAATCTGCGGACATCCTTCGCTCTCTTTTCTAGATTTATCCACTAATAAGAAAATGCGTTTGTTCTGCTAACATTACAAATGGAATTAATTCTCTCACTCTATTTTCTTTCACATTGCTTTACACCGGACGACATGTGGCAGTAAAGAATGGGTGATGTTAGATGAGTGTGACCTGTAATTAGCCTCACCATCCCTGCTACTATACGGTAGAGGGTGGAGTGAAAGTAAATGGATAAAAGGTTCAGGTCCCATTACGAAATACCCCCTTAGTTTGCAGAAACTACGGAACCCCCTACGAATGAAATTAATTAGGCCATTAGATTATCAATCATAATTGTAATTGTTATCGTGTGATGCGTCCCCTACGAATTGGTTGAGTCGAACTACAATCACTAAATGAGCGTGAATCAATGAATCATACCCATTATATTCTAATCGTAGCAAAAACTATCTGGAAAAGATGAGCGGCAGGCAAACAATATATCTATCCCAAAGGATAGAAAATTTGCTTCCATTGAGACCCAGTTCTATATGTACCTGCATAAATGAAACAACAATAGAGATATGATGGGATAGTGTGTCAGTGTGGGAATTTAGTAAATACAAATAGGAAACTTCTGATATTAAAATAGTCATATACGTGTATATGCACATATAATGCAAGCCATTGGCAACAACAAAAACAAAAAAGTGCAAAGTCAACATAAAGTGTATATGATATCCAAGCTCCTAAATATACTCTAAGGTGCTCATTTATCCTGCATAAACCTCGTTAACCTTAATCATCTGCTTCCATGAACTCCTATCATGGATCATGTTCTCAGATAGGTTCAAATCTAGTAGCTCATGTCTAATTCATTCATCCCAAGTCATTTTGGACATGTATTTACTTCGCTTCTCTTTCAACTGTTCTGACAGACAGCGGTTTTCTGTCTCATCTTGACATGCCCAAATCTTCATTAATTTGAGATCATGAAAAGCACTCAGACTTTTCATAAATTAGTTTGTTATTTTTAGAAGATAGACAAGAATTTGAGATATCCTATAAAGTAATGGATGATTTGTAAAATGAGAGGAGTTGATTATTTAGCTTGAAGATTTGAGCTCATCAACAACCACCCATCCGAGTATGAAAAAATCATTTTAATTAATACCACTTTGCTTGTTCAATTAATATCGCTTTTCACCAACCATTTTATTTAATACCACTTTTCACCAACCATTTTAATTAATACCACTTTTCACCAACAATTTTGTGCCCTTCTTCTCTCTTCTTTAAATTTCTTCAATTCCCCCACCAGGTGGATTACTATAGTTTTGGTGTTGCGTTGGGCGTCACCATGGGTAGCAATCACATTCAAAACACAAATACATGCAAACCTGAGGTACTTCAAGAATGGTTTCCAACTGATCTCTTAGGCAATACTGTTTGGAGAATCATAGGTCTGTTGACGAATATCTTTGCGGTTGGTTCCTGAATCTAAGAAAAAGGGTTAATGTTGCTGGTTACATATATACTCTGGTAGAATTGGCAGTAACTGAGTTGCATTTTGCCTTCTCTTTTGCACTTTAAAGCTTATATAATTGTATCTTTCTATTCTTTTCATTTTCAATAGAGTGAAGGGCACACTATTCTTTGACTTTGGAACATGATGGAATAAAGCAAAATGATTCACTAAATTGACTGCGATTCTTATATTGTGAAGTAGGAGTTAATCGACATGCAATTTTCATTACGGGTCAACGGGAAACAATCTCTTTGTGTTTCTAACACATGGGCATGTTTGCGTATATTCGACCCTATACCTCGCCATAAGCAGGAGCCTCTAAGGCAATAAGGTAATGTTGTGTTGTTGTGTTGTAATTGTATCTTTCTATTAACCTATGTCACACAGTTCAAAAACGATGACACAAACAAAGCCTACAATTATCATTTACTCCTCAAGTGTCCATTGTTTATTTGATACAAAAATCGCACTGCAAAGATTTTACATGTTCACAAATTAATTATGCCAAACCAATGAATCTTTTTTTTTATCTGAGGACATATCCGAATAAATATCTAGTGAATCGAGTTTTAAATCATACATATTTCTGAATAATATACGTTACATATTTAATTGTGACCATCGTAATTGACGCATGATACTATTAATGCTTGGCTATGGTATGACCAAGTAGCTCTCACTTCTCAGTGCATATAAATACAAACTTGGGCAAACAATATCCAACTTCGTCCGTGAACGCTATGCAGATGGCGTTAAGACACGACGCCACTATTTTTCCTTTATATCAACCACCACAACATATCCCAAAAAAACCAGCACAAAAAAAAAGCTTACTGGGAAGAGTCCAAACGCTTGTGACATAATGAGCCCCCCATCCCCACCCCCCCAAAAAAAATGTTGAATTTGATATGCCCATACGTGTATTGCATGACACGTGTGATTTAAGTTACATATCAAACATATGTGGACTAATGTATGTTATATATTATATGTTACTAATGTTACGTAATATTTGTACGTATCCATACGTTAAGTGATCACTCCGGTATATTAGTGGATACGTAGTGTAATCTGAATGGATCACTAAATGTGTAGACAGTCATACGGTTACAGTCCTTGATGGTAGGACTCGTAAAGTCAAGACCGTATTATTAATGATATCTGGTCCCTGAGGGACAAGAACCCACGAGTATTCTTCTCGAAGTGTTTTAAGTAAGCTATTTAATATATTTATATATAATTTATTATATATATCAAAATGGCCGTTTCATATTTAAAAGTTTTCAAACGTTTGTATTGAAACGTTTGCAACGTTTGCAATTCACTATTGAAATTCATTGAATTTCCCACTATATATTATGGCAAGTGAAAGGTGTGGGACAATTGACAGAACTTCATTTTCGTCCCTTTTGTTAAAGTTCATTTTGCAAGAGGTTCAGAAGGTGTTCATTCTGAGAGACTCTTTTCATTGCTTCACTTGCAAACATATATTTATATATATAAAACAGTTTCTAGAAGAAAACACACTATCTATTCTCTACATCCGAATAGTAGTGGTAGTTGTTGATATTTCATTAGTGGATTCAACAACTGGTGGGTTCGTGGAATCCCTTGGAAGACACAGTTGTTACGCGTGTCAGAATCCCTACAGCGTTAACTAATGGAGCAAGGTACACTTCCGTATTTATTTACTTTGCTTCTGTGTTCTCTTAAGTGATCATCGGGCAACAGATTTACTATGTAAATTCCAACAAAAATACGTTAAGTGTCTTTTCTTTATTTTTCGTGGCCAACATTTGCTTACTATCAATAGCTAGATTGTTTGGTTCTACCAAGTTGAAGTCTACAAACTGATATGTCCATTCTCAAATGATTAATAAACCTTTTCTTTTCTCTTGATTTCACAAAACCACAACAACAACATTACTCTATTGTCTTACAAGCTCCCGATTATGACGGAGTATGAGATGGTCGGATGTACGCAGCCATATCCATGTGTTAAAAACACGCAGAGGTTGTTTCCCGATGACCCATAATGAAAATTGCGGTGTCGATCAACTTCTACCTCACAATATAAGAAGTGCAGCCAATTTAATGACTCATTTTGACTTATTTCGACATGTTAAAATCTTTCACCAATGCAATTTTGTTATCTCCCTACATGTAACACAAGAAGCCAACATGATACAAATAATCCTTATAACTAAGAAGACTTGAACAAAAGGATATCTATCTCAACTGACAAGCATATGCATGCAACAAAACTTGGTATTCAAATGAAAGATAAATGCTATTTAGTTACTGTGGTATCTATTCAATTTCACTGTTATTCTATACAAATCTCAAAATAAAGTATGCTACTTTAATGCCTTAGTGAGCATGGTGGTGTATGCGAAGGGTACGTGGACGACATCTTCAAAAATTGTATTTGATTTTCATCAGCAAAGCAGAGCACTGAATCCTGGCAAATCTCAACGGCAGAAGAAGGTGCAACAGGTGTGAAGTCCAGCAACTTTGAGTACTCTGATATAAGATGATACATGTAATCGTAAACCCGATCCATACTCATAGTTTTCATGTAATGTTGGGCTAATCTGCCCATTGCTTCAGCCTGTTATCCCACGATCATGAAAAGGAGAACAAAAAATGAAATCCAATTAGCTCATAAATTTCGACTTTCACCACTTCCTAAAAAGTTTCAGAGACATCAGTGCTTGTGCAATTTAATGTTACATATGCAGGGGCCAATTGATAAGACTAGAACTGCACATGTAATTTAGAGGTGATTGATTTTTGCATTATCTTATTTCTGCGATGTATTCCATTAGTTTACTGAAGACTTGATTATTGGTATATCGATTGGTCCAGCATGGATTGAAATAGGAGCCAGTTCGACAGGCAGCTTTGGAAAACACAATTCACCTAGGTAAATAAGGAGCAAGATGAAAACAGAGGTTAAACAAGCATCCCAGACCCAAAAGGTGCGCCACATAGGTCTTTTCCGATCACTCCCCCCCCCAACTAACGTAAACAACGTTAAAAAAACACCCATTTCTATACCGGTTTCGGAAGAGTGAAGAAAAAAGGATGTTTTGTTAATAAGAACCAAGAAAGTACACTTAAGAATACCACATTCTTTCGTCAATGGACTGGTTTAAGCGAAAGGAAGGAATTAAAGATAATGATGACATACTTTCTTGGGGTGTGTATTGCCCCACTTAACGGCAAGCTTTATAGAGTTACACATATCATCTCGGGATATATCCAAGTAATGCCTCTTCGGAATGAGGCCACGGCTGAGGAAATCTTGATATTCCGGTGTGATTATCAGGGGAACGGAACCACACGATAGAATGTACTTCAAACTCACAGACCATGCATATCCTTCAGCATATATCTTGTACCTAGAATAGCACAAACAGAAGAAAACGGATAAATTGGACAATTACTTGCACAGCAGGTAGATCAATATCAATCTGTTGTGTTCTTTTATACAGTTAATTATATTACACAAGAGTTCTCCTGTCATAATCTAAGAAGTTGAGTGAATGGAGAGTTGCACAATACAACAACATTACTCCATTGCCTTAGAGAATCCTGGCTAAGGCGGGGTATGGGGGGTCGGATGTACGCAACCATACCCATGCGTTAGAAACACACAGAGGTTGTTTTCCGATGACCCATAATGAAAATTGCGTCAAGCTATGTCGATCAGCTGTTACTTCACAATATAAGAAGCGCAACCAATTTAGTGAGCCATTTTGTTTTATTCCATCATATTCCAAAGTCAAGGAAGAGTGTGTCCTCGACTCCATTGGATGGAAACCAAATAAGCAACTCTAAACCAACTTGTTTAGTAGTTCATTTCTATAAGCAGAACCAACAAAAATTCTCATTTTATTCCAACAATTTCTGATATTATGGGCATCACGTTTAGCATATCTACATACCTATGATTGCATTGCTTGGATAGTTTGGACTCCTTAAAACCAACTTTTGCTTCTTGTCCCCAATCCTGTGGTTCAAAATCAGATTTGAAAGATAAGCAAAAACAGATAAATTGTCCATAGACGAGTTTGATGCTAATGCCAAGAGAAATACCAAAGTGATGGCAGGTTTTAGTAATGAACCTGACGCAAAATTTGTGCTCCCCACTGTGTAGTGTCATTGCACTGCAGCAATTCTAAGCGAACAGGGGAAGCAACATCAGGATTTCCTTTCCAATATGCTATAGGTGACTTCTCGCTCCAACTCTTAGCTTTTGAACCCTGTTTAATGCTTCTATATTGTCTATCCCATTCTTCTATTTGAAGTTCTGACCTGGAAAAGATAATCAAGAACAAACTCAAGGTTACCTTGTTGAAAATAGTATTAAGTTTCAAGTTCCACCATCTAGATAAAGCATTGCGGTTTACTTTCTTCTAATTAACAATTAAGTTCTCCTATCATCTAATCTAGGAAGTATGTCAGTGCATGTTCTCAAAAGTAAGTGCTAGAGTTTTCTTGCATTTCTGTTGAATGTGACGTTTATATAAGCTGAAACACAGGTTTAAGGCCATTTTCATTATGGGAGAAAGTGAATCAATTGCATTGAGGGACGCATAAACAACTTTTCATTAAAAGGACCTCTAAAAGAAGAAAAAAGTCATAAATGTTGAACAGGAACTTTCTCGAAAAATATTAGACTCATTAGAGTTGCAGGGATGCAACAGGTTCAGTTGGATTTTCCTTGCAAAGTCTTAAACTAATAAGCACTTAAACTAGAATGCTAAACTTCCCATCAATCAGAAACTAGAAAATATGGACACACTGTCAATTTTATAAACAAATTCAACATGCACTAAACCTCAGCTGGAAAATAACGCATGCAACCAGTAATATCCTATTAAGGAAAACTCCAAAAGTACACTACAAAAGGCTACATTAAGCGAAGAGAATTCCTAGGAACATTTGCACAAACTCAGCTAAGAAACGATAATCTATTTGTGTTATCCTACCAGCCCCAAAACGACCAATCTGGAAAGGGAATATCAAAATGCTCCGGCGTTGTGCAGTAACGAAACAATGGCAAAGGCATCGAAGCATGTTCTGCACGGTTAATTGTGGGCTTATCCATACAATCAAACATCAAATCTACATCAGGAACCCTTCCAGGATATCTCTTAAGCAGCTGCAATAAACTCCAGATAGTAAACATTGCCCGACTTTGAACACAAGCATAGTATAAGTCCACATACAATTTACCCCCAATGATCACAACCCTAAAAGCAGCAAACTTTTGAGCCTCCACCAAATGAGAAAGAGAAATCTTAGACTTAGACCATGGTTCCAAATCGTGATGTATATATCTGAATACTCCCGGGCAATTTTTCTGACGTATGCCATGGTCAGATTGGTTGGCATATGGAGAATTTCTATTGGTGGAAGTGCTGCTGCCACAACTGAGATAAGTACATTGAAGGATCTTGAAAGCAAGAGAGAATTTGAATTCTTGATCGAATGATTTTGGCGGGAAATCATGCCATGGAGTAGGCTCTAAGTTGTGGCCCACGATTGTTTTCGTTCTTGAAACAACATCATCCACCTGAAATATCAAAAGGGCATCATCACCAAATACAATCAAGCAAGAAAACTAAAATCCCACCTACAAAAACTAAATCTTTTTGAACATTTTACTTTTCTTGGCACCGTTTTAATCATAAGCTAATGCCTATATCATTATAAGGTTTTAACAGAGCTTCAGATTATGCACATAACATGGTACATAATGTAAAGTTCCTCACATAAAAGAAAATCAAACAAACTACATAATCAAGAATCCTTATTTTTTTGAAAATTTGCAAACCTGGAAGAGAATGATAAGGGAAAGAAAGAGGAGCGCCAAGATGAGGAAGAAGCGGGTAACAAAAAGACGGGTGGAAGATGATCGAGAAGAGTGTTTAGAAGCGGACACCAATCGACCCATTGTTGTTTCTGGTGGAGATTATGTTTATCGATTTGCTGCAGCATTGTACCATTTACCACGGCGAAGATTCGTCCATTGAATCTGACTATCTCACTTGTAATTATTCTAAACAAAATTCAGTGGCTGAAATCTGAACAGAAGATAGCATCTGGGGAATGCTATGGCGTTTGATGGTTCCTAACCCCACTCGTACGAGGTATCATGTCTCCAGGTCCCATGACATTGATGAACTTTTGGTATTCCTTAGTAATTTCACATCCGATTATTCCGTTAGATGTTCTCATTAATGTTCGTTTACTGTGTCTTCTGTTACAGTCAGAGTTTCTTCTCATTTATTTTTGTGAACGTATCTCGTGTTACACCATTTAATGTTTTAGTTTTTTTATTAAAGAAATTGATTATATTTGCAAAAGTATCCGCTTACCATCTTTATATTTGTATTTGAATCTTGAAATTGTATATAATATTGAAAAGCCAACTGACAATATTTTTGTAACGGAGAGAGGACAACTATTTTTTATGAAAAAAATTAGGATATTTAATATAAAAGGTGCGATATTGTGTGTATACATATAGAGAAAAGTTTTTGTTATATATACACACACACACATAAGACGAGGGGTGTTCCTTTTCATATATATATATATATGTATATATATATGTATATGTATATATATATATATATGTATATGTATATATATGTCTATATATATGTGTATATATGTGTGTGTGTTCTGTGAGTGTCCAAGCATATATGCATCTCTCTATGTATACGTATATACGAGGGGTTGGGGAAGAGGATGGAACTCCTCAAATGTGTACCATGAATAATATTCCAGGACAATGTTGTATTAGCATATGATGGGTTCTCAATCCATTCTGCAAGGCTTTCGCTTCCTGAAATATGAGTTAATTAAAAAAACATAACACATCAAATTAAGGTTATAAACAAAAAAATAAACATGGGATTGCTCTTGGTAGATTTTACAAAGACAGAACTTATATGCAGGTGCATTTCTCTATGTGATTCATTGAATTTTTGTTATTTCGAATAGAATATATGGCGCCACATAAAGTTTAAAATGTTTTTCATTGAAGACGAGTATTGGAGAAAGAAAATAGAAGAGGAGATCTCATCCTTGTACCTGTTGGCACAATCAATCCTGTACCAAGACGTAGTCGTACACTGTGTGCAAATGAAACAACAAAATAAATCAAACCCGGGGCGAGTCAAGGACTCTGTCCTTAAGACGTATTGCTCCGGTATACTGTGCCCAACCGGTATGAGCAATCGTCTCCCAGGATACAACGGGTACCTGTTCAGTTGAGCGGCACTGCTGAACTTGAACTTCTTCGAACCTTTGAATGTCCTGACTTCTCCCGGACGAAATGCAAGACTCACGTGCTATGAATGCAAATGCTTTCAATGCTTGAAATGTTTGTAGGTGGTGTGTTAATGAAAGAGCCATTAGCCCTCTTTATATAGGGGAGTAGGAGGTACCGTAACCGTTGGATCAAAACCGAAGTTTAATTTACGCCGTTGGATTAAAACCTCCTATCCAGATTATGATGGTTTAATCTCAGCCATTAGATTGAAGATAGATTATCAGGTTTAAACCTGGAACGTTAGATGGAAACCATATTCTGTTAAGCGGTTAAGACAGTTTAAATCTCGGCCGTTAAATCAAAGCTGCCTCCCCACCACCGTTAGATCAAAACAAGTTGATCTTATTTTAAACAGGAGGATAGTGTTAGTTTCAGATTTGAAACATAACCACTCAAACTGAAGAGATTCTGCACGCTGTTCGACATCGATCGATCACATCGATCGATCGATGTATCGATCGATCGATGTATCGATCGATGTACGTCAGAATCATTCCTTACCTTTCTGTCCAACTTCGATCGATACATCGATCGATCGAAGTCAACATCGATCGATCGAAGTGATCGACTGATGTGAGACAGAAACATCGAAGCTCTCTGATCAACTTCGATCGATGACATCGATCGATCGAAGTGACATCGATCGATCGATGTCATCGATCGATGTCCGTCAGAAGCTCTTTGCACCACATGGACACATCCAACGGGTTTAAATCTCCTCGCCCCCACTCCCTTACCGCACGCGTCACCGCGTGACACGTGGCAACAGAGGAGGGTGGTGAGGCTAGATGAGGGATACCCTCATCCAGCCTCACCGCCCCCACCTGCTGCCACGTGTCGCGCTGTAGACCGCGCGGTGAGGAGATCCCAACCCACATCCAACATGATATTCCTCCATAAGGGTGACACGTCACCCATTCACAACATTTTCCATCCACTTTGAGCATTAATTTCACATTCACCCAATACCATAATTGAGTGATTTCACATCCTAACATTAGCTACTCGTTACGTAGATAATTAAGGATTCATTAGTTTTCGATTTCATTATCGGAAACTCATTAAGCTCAAAGTACGTTGCTCAATCAAGTTTTGCAACATTCATTAACGGGCCAAAGCCCAAATCTTCAATCTCCAACGATGGGCCAAAGCCCAACCTTAAATTCTCCAACAATCCCCCACATGAATGGAAATTAATGCAGACACATATGCAGACTCTGAGGAGAAGTCAGACAAGAAAATATTGCATCAGAAGAGGTAGCTTCTGGCTTTGAACCTTTCTTAGTGATGTATCATCGGATCCACTCGGCTAAATAGTGACTTGATGTCTTGAACTAGTCAGCCTTTGTTGTGAACCAAGACAATGATACTCACACAATATTTCCTTTAACACCCTTTTGGTTCTCATGGTTGTGTTCGTTTTGGCCATGAACAACCTGGTTTCAGAAAGTGTTTTAGAGAAATCTTGCCACCCAGACTTTCTCATAGAAGCGGCCCCACTTCACACTTACATAGGTGATTCCTATCAAGAGTATTCTGCCATACTCCACTTGACGCATCAAGATATAGGACATCATTAAAAGCCTTAGCTTACCCTGAAATCTCTGCAGACAACACTTTTGTCAGACGGAATGAGTAAGTGCTAACTGAATCTTCATAACTTAGTTGTCCCATTGAACCAAGATTCTGGGATCTCCAGTCAACAAGGTTGGGTTACCATTACAAAGACTCATGCATTATGGGCTTCAATCCCATTCCGTTTGTCAATCTTGACATCTGATCTCTAGGCAAGCCTTTTGTAAGCGGATCCGCAAGATTCTCCATTGATTTCACATAATCAATGGAAATCACGCCATTAGAGATCAACTGTTTAATGGTATTATGTCTTCGACGTATGTGTCGTGACTTACCATTGTAGATGCTGCTTTGAGCACGTCCTATAGCTGACTGACTATCACAGTGTATGCTAATAGGAGCGATCGGCTTAGGCCAGCACGGAATATCTTCCAAGAAATTCCGAAGCCACTCAGCCTCTTCCCCAGCTTTGTCCAACGCTATGAACTCAGCTTCCATAGTGGACCGAGCTATACAGGTTTGTTTCGTGGATTTCCACGACACAGCAGCACCACCAATAGTGAACACGTACCCACTGGTGGACTTCGAGTCCTTACTATCTGATATCCAATTTGCATCGCAGTATCCTTCCAACACCGCTGGATATCTCGTGTAATGTAATCCATGATACATTGTGTATTTTAAATACCTCATTACTCTGTTAAGAGCTTTCCAATGATCATCACTTGGATTACTCGTAAACCTGCTCAACTTGTTTACTGAACAAGCTAAGTCTGGTCTTGTACAATTCGTTATGTACATCAGACTCCCGATTACCTGAGAGTATTTTAACTGAGCTACAGGTTCGCCTCGATTCTTCCTTAAGTGCATACTTAAGTCGAGCGGGGGTCTTTACCGGTTTCACATCATCCATATTGAACCGTCTCAGAACAGATTCAATATAGTGAGTTTGTGACAGTATGAGTCCCTCAGTCACCCTAGAAATCTTAATTCCTAGAATGACATTGGCAACTCCCATGTCCTTCATATCAAAGTTTCGTGTTAACATCTTCTTTGTATTCAAGACGATATCACGAGTATTGCCCATGATAAGCATGTCATCTACATAGAGACACACTATCACAAATGCGTTCTGTGTGCTCTTAATGTACACACACTTGTCACATTCATTGATCTTGAAGTCATTTGACATCATTACCTGATCAAATTTTAAATGCCATTGCTTGGGTGCTTGCTTAAGTCCGTACAAAGACTTAACAAGCCTACACACTTTCCTTTCTTGTCCTGGAACGACAAACCCCTCGGGCTGTTCCATGTAAATCTCTTCCTCTAACTCACCATTAAGAAAGGCAGTCTTTACATCCATTTGATGGATTTCCAGATCATAGACTGCAGCAATGGCTATTAGCATCCTTATTGAAGTGATCCTAGTCACTGGTGAGTAGGTGTCAAAGAAGTCAAAGCCTTCTTTCTGTCTATAGCCCTTGGCTACTAACCTGGCTTTATACTTCCCAATAGACCCATCCTCTTTAAGTTTCTTCTTAAAAACCCACTTACAACCAAGTGGTTTACTTCCAGGTGGAAGGTCAACCAACTCCCAAGTGTGATTTTGAAGAATTGAGTCTATTTCACTATTAATTGCCTCTTTCCAGAATGGAGCTTCTGGAGTTGACATAGCTTCGGAAAAATTCCTTGGCTCATTTTCTACCATATAGGTTAGAAAATCTGGTCCAAAAGACGTCGGTATTTTGGCTCGTTTGCTTTGACGTATTTCCTCAGTATCTTGAGGAGTCGTCTCACGCACTCGCTTACTTGAGCTAGCTTCTTCACTTTCTTTGTCTTTCTTTGGAAAGATATTTTCAAAGAATACTGCGTTCCTCGATTCCATGACAACATTTTCATGTATCTCAGGAACGTCTGATTTGTGCACTAAGAAACGATATGCACTACTGTTCGTTGCATAACCAATGAATATGCAATCAATCGTTTTAGGCCCGATTTTAACTTGTCTTGGCTTAGGTATAGCAACCTTTGCCAGACACCCCCACACTTTCAAGTATTTGTAACTAGGCTTATAGCCTTTCCATAATTCATATGGGGTCTTATCCGTCTTCTTGGACGGAATCCTGTTCAAAATGACGTTGGCTGAGAGAATTGCTTCCCCCCACAAGTTCTGAGGTAAACCCGAACTTATCAACATAGCATTCATCATCTCTTTTAGAGTACGGTTTTTGCGTTCAGCAATACCATTTGATTGAGGTGAATATGACGCGGTCGTTTGATGAATAATGCCATAAACAGGAAGACTCAAGCATGTAAACAGAAGAGGAAACAATTTTATTAGCCTCAATGGGCGCAACATTTTTGGGTACAATGGTCATAACATTTAACTTAAACATGTTATCCGAAAGATACCCTTTCCCCAGATACACCCCATTCTTAGAAAGTGTAAATTTATTTGCCTCAAATACAAGCTTGAACCCATGCGTGACTAGCAGCGCGCCAGACACCAGATTCTTCCTTATGTCGGGAACATGCAGCACATTCTGCAGAGTCAACTCCCTTCCTGAGGTCAGCTTCAGGATTACCTTGCCCGATCCTTCAATTTTCGAGCTGTTGGAGTTTCCCATGAACAATTGCTCATTGTTTGTCGTGGGCACGTACTCTCTGAACATTGCCCTGTTCGCACAAACATGTCGAGTGGCCCCTGTGTCCACCCACCATTCTCGTGGGTTTCCCACTGCGTTGCACTCGGTCACCACCGCGCACAGGTTCAAATCATCCATTGCGTCGACCAGATTTGCTTTCGCTTTATTCTGATTCTGATTCTTTTTGGGCTTCCTGCATTCACTGCTTCGATGCCCTGGTTTACCACAGTTATAACACTTACCTGTGAACTTCTTTGCAATTTCCTTGCCCTTGGAGTTCACACTCAAAGTGTTATGCTTCTTCTTGTTCTTTGCCTCAGCAACATGAGCCTTGGCTTGACCAGAAGACATGGATGGCTTTCTTTCGGAGCGACGGTTGTCCTCCTCAATACGAAGACGGACTATCAAATCCTCCATCTTCATCTCCTTTCGCTTGTGTTTGAGATAGCTCTTGAATTCCCTCCACGAAGGAGGCAGCTTCTCAATCACAGCCGCAACTAGGAAAGATTCACTGAGCGTCATGCCCTCCTCTTCCATTTCAGAAACCAACATCTGTATTTCTTCCACCTGCGAAATTACAGTTTTGGAATCTAACATTTTATAGTCAAGAAATTTTCCAACTATCAACTTTTTAGTACCCGCATCTTCTGTGCGGTACTTTTTGTCTAAAGCCAACCACAATGCTTTCGCAGTTTTAAAAGTACAAAATATGCCATAGAGAGAATTATCTAGGCATCCAAGAATCAAATTTAAACAACAGAAGTTTGTGTATGCCCAGGCCTCAGTACCCAAGGCATTCTGCATATTCTGCTGTTGATCCTCCACAGGCTCAACCACAGGTGGATCCTCGCTGAGCATTCTGGCCAACCCCAACGCAGTGAGGTAGAACAACATCTTTTGCTGCCACCTTTTGAAGAAGCTTCCAGCAAATTTCTCCGGCTTCTCCACCTGAGCAGCAGTGGCAGCCGGATTCATTTGAGGCCCTCCAGTAGGTGCCAACGGAACCGCATTAATCTGTGGTCCGGCAGCACATTGTTTGCCCCTTCTGGTGCGGACACGGAGTGAGCACCATTGAAGCCGTGAACAGAGTTTGAGCTCTCGTTCTCCATTCCTGTTCAGTTTGATCAAAACGTAGAGATCAGAACTATCACAGGTTTAAGAATGAGTAGAAAGAGACTGCAAAACAGTACGAAACTGCCTTTGCGTAAATAAACAAAAAGGTACAGAATAAAATTGAATAGAAATACGTCTTAAGATTGTTGGCACAATCAATCCTGTACCAAGACGCAGTCGTACACTGTGTGCAAATGAAACAACAAAATAAATCAAACCCGGGGCGAGTCAAGGACTCTGTCCTTAAGACGTATTGCTCCGGTATACTGTGCCCAACCGGTATGAGCAATCGTCTCCCAGGATACAACGGGTACCTGTTCAGTTGAGCGGCACTGCTGAACTTGAACTTCTTCGAACCTTTGAATGTCCTGACTTCTCCCGGACGAAATGCAAGACTCACGTGCTATGAATGCAAATGCTTTCAATGCTTGAAATGTTTGTAGGTGGTGTGTTAATGAAAGAGCCATTAGCCCTCTTTATATAGGGGAGTAGGAGGTACCGTAACCGTTGGATCAAAACCGAAGTTTAATTTACGCCGTTGGATTAAAACCTCCTATCCAGATTATGATGGTTTAATCTCAGCCATTAGATTGAAGATAGATTATCAGGTTTAAACCTGGAACGTTAGATGGAAACCATATTCTGTTAAGCGGTTAAGACAATTTAAATCTCGGCCGTTAGATCAAAGCTGCCTCCCCACCACCGTTAGATCAAAACAAGTTGATCTTATTTTAAACAGGAGGATAGTGTTAGTTTCAGATTTGAAACATAACCACTCAAACTGAAGAGATTCTGCACGCTGTTCGACATCGATCGATCACATCGATCGATCGATGTATACATCGATCGATCGATGTATCGATCGATGTACGTCAGAATCATTCCTTACCTTTCTGTCCAACTTCGATCGATACATCGATCGATCGAAGTCAACATCGATCGATCGAAGTGATCGACTGATGTGAGACAGAAACATCGAAGCTCTCTGATCAACTTCGATCGATGACATCGATCGATCGAAGTGACATCGATCGATCAATGTCATCGATCGATGTCCGTCAGAAGCTCTTTGACACCACATGGACACATCCAACATGATATTCCTCCATAAGGGTGACACGTCACCCATTCACAACATTTTCCATCCACTTTGAGCATTAATTTCACATTCACCCAATACCATAATTGAGTGATTTCACATCCTAACATTAGCTACTCGTTACGTAGATAATTAAGGATTCATTAGTTTTCGATTTCATTATCGGAAACTCATTAAGCTCAAAGTACGTTGCTCAATCAAGTTTTGCAACATTCATTAACGGGCCAAAGCCCAAATCTTCAATCTCCAACGATGGGCCAAAGCCCAACCTTAAATTCTCCAACAGTACCTCCATAGAAAATGGGTGTACTAGGAGGAAAGTTGATCAGCTGGGGTTTGAAATGAGGTATGGCATTTAAGATTTAATAATGTAATGAGGCAAGAGAGGTTGATCCCATGAAGTTTGGAGAAAGTTTGTTCATTACAGACAGATATTTTTGTGTTTAATATTTTAGTCGTTTGTTGTTATTCATAAAAGTTGAACAGAACGGTGGCAAGAAAAGAAGATTTTTTTTTTTATACTCAGCTTGCTACTGGATACTACTACCTTTTCAGTTCCCTTGTCTTATTAATGATTAATTTCATGAAACCTAGAAATAGATGATGTGTTGATTAGTAGATAAAATTCATCTTAAACATGGTAGATGATGTGTACACTGAATTTACACATCTGAGCGGAATATATCAAGCCCTTCTATAATACCTCACTGACAAAGTCGGCGGTGAAAAATCACCGTACATCATTTGTCGAGCAAGAGGGAGCTATGAGGTCATGTGAGAGATTGGTCCCATGGGATGTTCGGCAGGTTGGGGGTGGTGAACAGCGCTCAGTGGAGTGAGGTGATCCCATCCGTTTCTATAGTCCTGCGGAGCATTCTGTTTATTTTGCACAAGATCTTGTATATTTTCAGTTAAAACACACAAGACAGTGGCAAAACATACCGCATTTGTCCAAAACATACAACATTGAGATATTCATACAAATGACTCTTAAGTTTTCCCAACTACATCTCAAAACTCTTTCCTACTACATCAGATCCTCTATGGCACTACAACCAAATTAAAGAACTAATAAGCTGATACAAAGATACCCTCAATGTCAAAGCTATTTCTCTTCAGACTTGAGTATAGAGTCTTCCAAATGCTAGCATGCTTTTACAGCACTTGAATATACAATATTTTCGTTAGCTGAACTCATCATGCATTATATCAATCTTGACCTAGGCTAGGGGATTCTAACCATGACAGAAGGGAAGAGATCTCATTTAGCGCGCTACCTTTTCTGGAAGTTTAGTAGCTTAACTGAGAGAGCAAACACGCTGAAGAACAGAATGCAGAATCCAATAAGAACAGCTACTGATACGCCAAGCATGCCAGGGCCATAACCAAGACTTTGCTTCACGTACTCTTTCACGGAGCCTTCAAATTCTGGGCCAACTACAATTGTTTCCACATCCCCAAGTTGGGAGGTAATGATGCCCCGCAACGTCCAGGCAACAGGGCAGATGTAGTAGAACCATATCCACCATAGCGGTATTTTCTGTTCAATTATAGAACCACCAAATTTGAATCAATCAAGGTAGGATGTCTTTAATTTGTTGCACATATAAATTTAAATTCTAAAAAACTTGAATGTATACTGTTTACTTGTTGCATATTTATCTTTCACAAAATTTCCATTTGCCTTGAGAAACCATTTCCATGGACAGCAAAGTCTTATTATGTAGGCATTTCAATAGGATAATACACAGAAAATGGTCTAGCCATTATCTAAAAAAACCATAAAATAAAGACCAGCTCAGATGCTACAAGTCAAACTTTCTGAAGGCTTTACCTAATCCTTCTTTGAAGAAAGTGTTATGGCATTAGAAAGAAAAGTTTCATTAAATAAACTTGAGGGGGCAACAACATTAGTGGCACCAAATATTGTTTGATAATGATCTTTTATTTGTCTACCGGCATGTTCCCACTTGGCTCTTTCTTTTGTGTAAACACTTAGATGATATAAAGCAGAATTATACTAATATATAATCCAACTTACTGGTTTTGGAACCAAAAAGCCAGAGAGGAGATTCCACAATGAGTAGAATGCCGAAGAGATAACAGCAGCCAAGTGCTGAGTGGGAGTTAGAGCAACAGCCATCATGCCGTAGAAGGTGAAGTAGGTGAATGTGAGAAACATGAACAAGATGTAGAGGAAGAATTTTCCTGCAAAATAAGAAGTAGAAAAACGAACTGAATCAATGTTCCGCCAAAGTTCTACAGTCCACCACCCCACCCCCACCTCCACACCCATCCCCCACCTGCACCCCCACCTGCACCCCCACCCCCAACTAGGCAAAGTGGAAAAATGACCACCCTCCAATAAGTGAAATCGAAACCTTACCCACTGTTCTCTCAAAGTTTATCATGAAATATGTTATGACACCATATATGACCGTCTGAACTGCAATATATGGGATCTCCACAAGTCCCTGCCAGTCAGAAAGGGGAAGGTATCAGGGAAATTTCGCCTACGCTTTGCAAAGTTGCAACGGTATGAAAAATTAGAAAAATTTTGCAGGATAAAATTTTCATACTCATAACTGATCTCATGCTTACATTTTAGTTTTTGATGATTTTTGTTATAGTGCATTTGTAGGATTTTTTTTTTCACACTGGCTGATTGGCAGATCAGGAGGATGCATGATCAAGTTTTAAATCAACTTAAGAAGATCTTCTTATAACATGACCCATGCCAATCAGCCACTTCAGGCTACTAATCTTTATTTAGGGATCATGAAATATGTTTGATCTCAGCTTCACTAAGGTCCAGGTGATGCTGTGCAACTTTGTAAACCTTATGTCTGCACCGAAACTCAACCTCCTTTCTCTCTCCTCTTACACTTTCATATCTAATTCTGAAACATGAATATTTAGAAGGAACATGCTCAATGATTTATTTCGTCTATGAGGAAGCAAAAATATACTGGGAGTGCACTACCTGTGCAGCCGCGTATGGGAATGGAGAGTACATTCCGGCTGCTCGCTCTCTGTAGAAAACTGTTCTTTCAATTGAGACAATTGGTTGTACAGAAGAAGAGTTGTTCACTCCAAGAAAGAGGACAGCAGAATATAAAGCCCCCATTACTATAAACAAATTTTGGGTCGAGTCCCTGAATAATAAAGTAATCATATAACTGAAACAGGACTATATCTCAAGCACTTGAAATTATAGTTTGGATGCTGGAAAATAACTTGAATTGTTCCCCCAAAAAGCTACTGCTAATAGCTTATTTCTAAATTTAGCATGTTAAACTTGCATGTAAATAAGTGTGATTCATCGTATTGAACATAATAAGGTTCAGAAATTACGAAGAGTTTGAGAAATAATGCCAACCTGACACGCACTTACAAAATCATAGACAACATCATCTGTAGGGACAATATTGGTCAAATTACCTTCTCGAGCCTATATCCCAGAATATAGTTCCAATGATGATTGCACTCATAGTTGTGAAAAATAATCTAACAGCGTTATACGAGGGGCTCCTCCAGTACACAATATTTTGCTTCCAAAGGCATATGCGAAGCTGTGAAAATGCATCTTGAGAGTAAGGAGTATCAAACTTGAGTGGCTCTGAGCCAGTAGGTGGAATACTTAAATTTTGAATGGCAGCTTCAACATCCCTAGATCACATTAAAAGAACTTGTAGTAGTTAAAGGAAATGGTGTTCATAAGAAAAGACACTTGTAATGACGGCTATATTCACCTATATTGCTGAGACTTCTGATATAAATTTGCGAAGTCTTCACCAACTCTTTCTTCAGCAGCTGGTGTACTTATTTCCAGCATCCATGTTGCTGGATTATAGCCATCAGGAATTGGGGGAACCCCAGGGATGCTCTACAATAGACAAATTAGTATGGAAGATCAAATATTAGCCTCTAAAAAGTACTATCAAATATAAGGCTAAAGCCTACGATTTAGGAAGAGACTTCAGATAAAAATTCTCCCATAACACGAGGGAAAAGACTCATGACTTATAAAGTACTACAGACTTCCTGCTTAGAAAGTGCTCTTCCAATAGATACCCACAAAGAAAAAAAGTAAAGGATAGGATGCAAAACAACCAAACAAGAAAAATTACCTGAAAATAATTGATCATAGTTTGTGACTTCTCCCCAAGCTTCCCACCATATATTACTCTTCCACCACGTTTCATGAGAAGCAACTACACATTTCAAACACAAACTTCAATGGACCATGCGACTGTTACGTATAAAACATGAATATCTTGAATTACAAGTGTAGTATAATCAACCTCATCAAATGCTTCAAAAATTTCAATGCTTGGTTGATGAATGGTACAAACCACAGTTCTGCCTGTGTCCACAGTATTGCGCACAGTTCGCATTACAATGGCAGCTGCTCGAGCATCAAGCCCAGAGGTTGGCTCGTCCATGAAAATAATTGAGGGATTTGCCACTAGCTCCACGGCAATTGTTAAACGTTTTCTTTGTTCAGTGGATAAGCCAGAACTTCCTGGCAACCCAACTAAAGAATGCCTAAGATTGTTGAGTTCCACTAGTTCCATCACTTCTTCAACAAACTCCTGAAGAGTAATGCAATGTGGATATTACGTGAGTCATTCGGAATAGTATATATATTATGAGTAAAACAAGTACAAGATAAAATACCTCTCTTTGCTCTTTGTTCACTTCTTTTGGTAGACGCAGAAAAGAGGAAAACTGGAGGGACTCCAAAACAGTTACTTGAGGAGAATGTATATCATTTTGCTCAACATATCCTGAAACTCTTGCAAAAGTTTCATGCACTTTTGAGTAACCAGATATCCTAATATCACCTTCTATGCAACCTCCAGTCTTCCTTCCAGCAAGAAATCCATCAATGTAGTCTTCCCAGCTCCACTTGACCCAACTAATGCGGTAAGAACACCAGGAGAGAATACTCCGCTTACATTTGAAAGGAGTTGCAACCTTTTTTCGGTTATACCTTGTCTAGTCATTTCCTAAAAACCCACATATCCAATTATAAATTTGATAGGACTTAGGAACAAAGAATGCTTCTCATAATTACCTTTGGCATGTCAACAAAGTAATTAACGTTGTGAAAAGTCATCGACAATGGTTGAAATGGTAGAATCATTCCCTTTTTCTTTCCATCATTTCCTCTAGCAACTCCATTTGGTCCAGAATTTTTTCTGTGTCCTAAACATTATGATTTGAATAAGACACCAGATAATTAAGAGGAAATAGGGAAGAAATATATACCATTCTCTTGATTGTCGTCTGAAGTAACAACTGCCTGAGATTTCCGAAGAGCTGGAGAAACAAAGAGAAGTTGCAAACCACACATCAGATCGTGCACA
Source organism: Eustoma russellianum (assembly GCA_036186865.1). NCBI lineage: Eukaryota > Viridiplantae > Streptophyta > Magnoliopsida > Gentianales > Gentianaceae > Eustoma > Eustoma russellianum. The sequence continues at coordinate 4,366,021 of AP025056.1, forward strand.
AAAATCGAGTGCGCTTGATTTACATTGGACTACTCAGGCTCAAGATCGTGTCAGGTCTTACGATTCAGGAATGTCAAGGCCAATGTCAATACAACGTTGAAAAACAAAGCATAAGCCAATAGAATGCCAACTCCTAGCCAATACCAATAGCCATCACTTGGTAAAGTGTGAGATAGAAGAAGACTTTTTCCAAGGGTTGTGTTTCCTGTTGTCAATCTCTGCAGGGAAGACTTAGGGTCATCGAAAGAAAATGTAATATGTATCTGTTGATAAAAGGCTGAAAAATATGTTATATTCATATTGAGCAATCAGAACATTTTTTAAGCATGAAACCACACCTCCATCCACCTTGTAGCAGTAAATTCATTAACAGCGATTGCACGCTGACCATAAGACAACGGCGACACCCAAAAGGCCCATATCCACCATGGCTTGATCATTCCTGTGGGTAAAAACAACTCTTCAAGTAAAAGGAAAGCAACCATCATAGGGTCATTGAAAGTATCTGGACAAACCTTTCGGTATAATAAATCCACCAAGCAGAAACACAATCAGTAGTGCAGCTGATCCAAATGTATTGGCAATGATTATATCTCGTGCAACAGAAGCCATTGTTCTGAAGAGACCCAGTGCCATTTGGTGCACTGAAAAGAGAGCGAACATATATCGGAAGAACCTGAGACAGTTATATTTGAATAGAGGTGGAATGAGAATGCAGAATATGAAACCTAAGGGGAGAACGGAAAACATCACATACCTCCCAGCGCCAGGGGCAAATCCTACAGTATAGTATACAACACAAGACCATACTGTGGCTTCGATCACTGAGTAAGGTACACGTAGAATCCAACTAGATACAGACCAAGCCCATGCAGGATGAAAAAGATTATTTCTTTGCTTATAGAATACTGGGAGTCGAAATATCATGAGAGGCAACTCCGAAAATCCATTGAACATCATATGCACCAGGCCAAAAAATAATGCAGAAAGATAGAGGTTCGCATTAGTCAAATCTGTTGGATGCAATCTTGTTCGAAGAAACACCGTGCAAGTGACAGATCCTACAAATGCAACCTGTTCCATGAAGAGAGAAGATTTAAAATTTCAAGGATTAAACAACACGGTTTCAGTCTGATTAAAAATGGAGACTTCTTTAAAACCACAATCATGTCGAAGGATCTGCAAAATTTGTGTTTGTTTAGCAAAAGAGCCATTTTATTTAGTTACACCACTCTCTACGGAGTCTACAGATGAGCCAACCTGGTCGGAACAGGGGTTCATTACTGGTTCATGCTTGAATTTATGACATTCGAAATTTTCCTATTACATGGTAAGGATGTAAATCTTTCACAAAAATCGAATTAATCTCAAAATTTCATGAACACCAAGCGGTGCATACAGTCACACCAGGCAAATCTGAGTTCCAGCACTGGCGTAATAAAGTTAACCATAAAAAAAGAGTAGGCATACCTGGCAGGTCCTAAAGGTATAGAGAAAACGATGTCTACTAATGAGAAGAAGCTCTCTGAAAAAACATGCTTTAAAGAGCTCCCATTTGGAAACAGCAAACATTGTTCTGGCAAGGGCTGATGGATGACTCTTTGACTTGTCGTATGGAGCAGAAATTGAAGACTGCAAAGAATGACCATATTTGGAATTTTGAAAGCCTTCCGCTATTTTTGAAACTGGTACAAACACATAGGGCTTTGAACTGTTTGCCCAATATTGTGCCTGGTCCTTTCTTGAGGTAACCTAAGAATGACTAGTTCAAGTTACTTTACACAAATCATCAAGGAAAGTCGAAACCAAAAACCGTATACCTCCTGAAGAAAATCTGCTATGCCCTTACGAGGTGGCAGCCTGAAACCTATTGACTCAAAAAAATCTACTACTTCTGTCCGAGGACCATGATATACAACATATCCTTCAGAGAGCACCACCAAATCATCAAATAGATCAAATGTCTCCGGAGCAGGCTGAAGGAGAGCCATCAAAATTGTCCCTTCCATCAAATGTACAAAGTTCCTCAGGCATTTCACAATCTGGTATGTGGTTGAACTATCTAGTCCAGTAGAAATTTCATCCATAAAAAGTGTTTTCCTTGGTCCAACAACCATCTCTCCTATACAAGCAAATATATCAAAAGATTATCACAAAATGGAAGCCAATAAGATACCTAAATCAGGGTCGTCATCATCTATACCTATCGGGCTCATATTCTATTCTCATCCATTGGTTCCACTTCCCCACCCAAACCCTCAACCCAGTTTTTGTCCTTATAACCAGTGACCAACTCAGAATACTCAGAAAATCTTCTTATACCCTTTCCCAAGCTGTCCCAAACTTTATCACTATAAATGAAAGACAAAAAACTTCTCCGCATTTCTAAACTTAACAAAAGTAAAAAAAAAAAAAAAGATCTAATGTTGTCGAAAACAGTATTGGTTTTCTTACACATAAACCCAGGTGACTCAGGCTAATAGTGTCACCTGAACATTATTCATAAGGAGTTGTGAGAAAGCACAGAAGGTGGTGGAAAAAGTATATTCTCTATGCAGGCTGGTAGTTCCACTTTAAGGGAAAATGTGTATTCGCCACACTTCCAAACCCTTGCAAACTGCGTGCTTTTTTTTTCTATTCAAACTGTTCCCATCAAGTCATTCAATCATCCAAGAAAAGAAACACAAAATAGTAAATTTAAAAAGGATTTTTTTTTTAAAAAAAAAGAGTAGTATCCCTCGTAGTTCTCTGTCAAGAAAGAAGAAACCAAATTCAACATAACATATTAGATTGAAAGTACTCATGTTCCATCTCCTTAAGTGCAAGAGAAGAAATACGAAATGACACCTCCAGACGAGAATATGCGAGGAAGTGCACAGTTAGTCGATAGCATTAGACTACAATAATCACTGGACAACTAAAGCTATGTGAAATAATCCTAGGCAGTTTAAAACAAATGAAGCTAATAAATTTGATGAAGAAACTATTTCCAATCTCGAGACATCAAGCATTCACACAAGTCCCATGATTATACAATATGTGGCTCCACGCTAACTACAATGAAAGAAAACTTTGCTGCAGTACCACACGAAAGGAGGTACCTGTCGTGACTCTTTTCCTTTGGCCACCTGAAATTCCTCTCAGCATATCACTACCAACTACTGTATCCGAGCATACATCCAGACCAAGAATTTTCAGGTAGTAATCAGTACATATGCTGTGCTTTCTACCACCAACAGACGATGCCTGAGAAATACATTTCCTACTAAATCTCTGACGGCAAATTAATACTTAAACCGTGTAAATATTTCCTCATAGATCAAACCTTCATATATGCGTCAATTTCAGGATTTGGTCGTATGTTTCTTTCATTTTCTCGCTGAGTAAGAATATTCAGGTACTCTGTGATTGCAGATTTAAAAGAAACATGAGAACGGCATCAAAACATAATTTGGCAAGAACTTGTAACTGCCAAGCCAAGTGTAAGTTTCAGTCACTATCATCATTCAGTATGATAATGGAAGGTAGGATTTTCATGACCATACTTCCCAGAAATTGCATAAGTTTAGGCAATACGTTCACCTTCTACAGTATTCAACTACAGCATAGACACCACTGTTTAATTTGATCCTCACCAAGGCTTAGGCTAGGAAATTATTTGAAGAATTAAGCATTAAAGCTGGAAAAAAGAACACGTAAATTTTGTTGATGCTAGCACTGGGCAAACTATCAGCACTAATGAATACTTAAGTGTTAACATTGCTAATCCAGCCTGTACAAATCTTAGCTCATCCCTCAGTGGAAAATAACCAAATCAAGTGAAACGTCAGCTTTAAATAAAAACATGATTACCCCCTTTTTGAAAAGCCAAAATATATGTTTACTGCTATGCTGCCTAAATACCTCAACAAGAGTACGCAAGGTTGAAAAATTACCAACAAAACCAGGAATACCGAACTCTCAAAGGTTTACAGGTAAAAGGGAAAAATATAATAAAGAGAAAGGACAAACCAGCAACATGTTCACTTGCGCCTTGGCATCGAGCTGCAAAATCTAAAGTTTCCCGTACAGTGAGCTCAGCAATGTGAGTATCTGTCTGACTTATGTATGCTGAAGTCCTTTGAACACAAAATTCATCAAGCTTATGACCATTGTATGTGATATTCCCAGTTTTCTGAAGGTTTAAACAATAATAGAAGAGGAAGATAACTTCCATCATGAGAAACTTAGTATCAACATGAAAGTTCACAATTTTCTCAAGAAATTTTATTAAGCTAGTAAAGACATTCTTCCAACTGGGAAAAAATCCTACAATACATACTAAGGGAAGAAAATATGCAGTTGGTATGTTCTGCAAATTACAGGAGGTGACCAGAATCCCATCTTCATGTTATTTTTTGAGTGTTGTTATGTTTTCATACACTACAAGATTAATATTCCACATGTTGGCGTGTCATGTTAACCCACAATGCCATGTTTTTCCTCAATATCCTAAAAAAACTAGTATGTCTTTTCATTTCCCAGCAGTTTCAAAATTCATTCATGCCGAAAACAATTTTTTTACAATTGTTTACCCCTCTTTAAGGAGAGAAAAGTCTTCACAGGAATTGTACATTGCCAGCTGCTGTTTAGGAAAAATTCATTGTCCGCCACTTAAGGCTAGCTGCTATCTAAGGCATATAAATATTCGCCTAATATCAACGAAGAAGAAGAAATCTTATTGCCCTAACACAAAACTTATGAATTAAATGCTCGCGCCACTAACCTTCAGGCTAGCATCAAGCTTCCCAGCAAGAGCACGAAGCAATGTTGACTTTCCAGAACCTGGAGGTCCTAAAAGAAGAGTCATCCTATTGAACGACACATGCAGAAACATCAAAGTGCGTACGATTTGCTGACACAATATTGAAACTTTACAAATACTTCAAATAATCCATAGGTTTCATTGTACACAAAACGGTTTTCATTATTCAGATCTCATCATTGTATGTCCTTTTTGCCGCTGGCTTAATTAATCCTTTTTAAATAGGTTGGATGTGCTTTAGTTACATAAAAAAGGGTTACCTGTTTTATAGGTGTAGAGGGAGCATTATACATTGTGTTGCATGAACATGATATAGTAACTTCTTTTTTTTTCACGACAATGGGCCTATAGCAAAAAGTCAGTAGTAAGATTTAATATATATTATGTAGGTGCTCAAGCTCAAAATGAAGTTTGACATCATATGCCCATTTTGTGCTGCCAATAGAATACAAAACTATTAGCTTTATAATTAGTGATTTAGGTGCTTAATCTGCAAGAAAGCAACCAGCGATCAGAAGAATACCTTCCTGGTCTAACCACACCGCTAACATTATTCAAGATTGTGATAGAATTTTTCTTAGACCGAAATATTCTCAGCCGAGTTAAAAGATCCTGAAAATGAACAGGCTAACATGAGCCCCAACCTAAAAAAGTTGCAGTGACATTAAACCAAAAAAAAAAAAAAAAAATTACTTCAATGATATCTCGAGTGTAGTTCACCAAAGTTGGCAAAGCTCTGGAAGCTACTGGAACATTAGCTATGATATGGAAGTTCTGGTAACGAACTTCTACTTTTGGCAGCTCAATTCCCACACTGTCAACAAAGAAATTAAAAAGAAACTTTATCCGCCAGAAAGTCATCTCAGCATCACAAGTCCAACATGTAAAGAGATAAAAGCTTCAACATGGCTTAAGCTCAAGAATTAGCAAGATCCAGATCAGGCAAGAATAATCTTAACGGTAAATATATGAATCAGCTTAAGCTCAAGATTCTATTACTTTTACTCGACTGGCGTTTGCTTCAGTATGTGGGACCCAGTGGGACAGTTAAATTACGTACTTTTTTTTTTTTTGCTTTTTTTCTAAGAAAAAACAATTTGCTCGTTGTTATGTATTTTTGCATTCTTCATGTAAAAATAGAAAGATACACAATAACGAGCAGAACATACAAATAAAAAAGAGGCTAAAACATACACATCCGAGGTTTTGATCCGATTAACAGAATGAAGAAAAAGCCATTGAATCAGAAGGCTAAGGCGTTACATGCATACACACTAAGTAATACACCAGTAATCGAAGCGTTAGGATGAGCACCTATCAAAACGTTGTTTGATGCCAAAGAGCAACTTATAATTATCCTGTTCTGAGGTGGCCAAAGCTCTTCTAACCACCAGTTCCCGATAGAACCTATCAAGTTTCCTAACGTCTACCGTTTCAGTCCGCGGCGGCCGATCGGTATCAAGTTGTGACACAGAACGCCTCAACAACGCAAAATTCGAACGCTGTTGTGTAGGCAACCTCTCGAGAGCCGCCCACATCAACTCCTCCTCGTCCACCTCTACGAACTCCGCACTCGACCGCCGACCGAAACTCCCCCGGAATGATTCACAATCAAAATACTCGCTCCCGTCCGATGCCGCCATTTCTCCAATGTAAAATGGAAATCTCAGTATGAAGTGGTTTCAAAAAATATGTGCAGCACTCAGAAAATGGAAGAAATCGAGTTACTGTTCTTCCAGCATTAGCATGGAGCTCCCTAGTATAAAGGTGCGGCAGTGAAGGAGATGTGCATTCGGAGAGGCGATGTGTCCAGGTGTCATGCAAGTGTGTGAGAGAGAATTTGATTCAGAAAGTTGGTTGGAGAAGAGAGCGGAACTCTGTCACGGATTCACGCCTCCGCTCTCGCCTGAACAAGTTTGTAAGTCTTTTTATAACGGTTCTTAAATTTTATATTTTAATACTCATTCATAGGGAGTAATAAATACATATATACATGTATGTTTCAGAAAGAAAGAAAAACAAATATTCATCAGTTTCAAAAATATTGTCGTCTTTTTTTTATTTGTAAAACAATATCGTTTATTTTTTAACAATAAAAATATTTAAAAATTTAAAGTTTTCATGTTACCTTTTCAAATATCTCTTACCCTCCTTGTTTCAAAAATAATATACTAGTTTGATTTTAAACTAATTTAAGGAAGCCAAATTTTGTGAACTATTATTCCTATTATAATCTTAAATGAATACGTGAGATAAAATAGAAATAATCATATAAGTGTTAATTGAAAGAGTATTATAAAATTTTTGACTAATAATGCTTACTATCTTCAAAAACTGAAAAATATTTTTAAGACAAAAAAAATTGAAAAGATGACAATATTTTTGGAACAGGTCTCTAATTTATAATGCTTACTGTCTTCAAGAACTGGCGAATATTTTTAAGACAAAGCAAAATTGAAAAGATGACAATATTCTTAGAACGGTTCTCTAGTTTACCTTAAGTAATCAACTAAGCATAGAATGTGAAGAACAACCTATATACTTTTACTTCACTAAAGTATTCAAATCAAACTACGACTGTGTTTTTTATACGGAGAGAGTATATATGTATGTAAAAGAACAATGTAAAAGCGTATATCTTAGTACCTAATTTGAAAAACTTTGTCAAAAAATCGTATCATTTGTTAATAAGATCTACTATAACATAACTTAAGGACATTCATGGTGTAATAGGCTTCTACATTTGTATAGAGTCTAATAAATAACTGAATCATTTTGCGATACGATAGTTATTGGTAGAATCAGGTGACGTTGCAAGGCGGTTGAGTAGGGATTTGGGCATTTTGCATTTGAATTACTGATACCCGGTTTTGCAGATCCTTTGTTTCTCCATGATGCAAAAAAAGGAAAATCATCATAAGGTGAATAAATAGTAAGCAAGAAAATTCCTTTTTTCAATAATAAAAAAGAAAATTCTAAAAACAATTGAATTCAAAACTTAAGAAGATATACTAAAATATTTAAAGTCTACATATATTTTTTTAGAAGTTGTACATATTGTTTGCAAAAAAAGAAAAGAAAAGAAGTCTTCACGTATAGAGTTGTGTCCTTTCATCTTACTGTGGAAATGAAAAAACCATTGAAACTATAAAAATGCATCGGATTCATCCCCAAGCATAAACTCTTCTTCTTCTTTTTCTTTTGGTAAGAATAGGACGCACTTTAATTACAAATCTTCAGCCTGATAAATTAAAATTTTTATTACAGTGTTTTTCTAGAGACAACTTTTATATGTTTTTATACTTTGGTTCAATAAGCATATCACTGGCCGGGAACAGTTCACATTATCATGTATACCACATCATAAAATACAAATAGGTGAACATATAAAAAATGTTTTATGTTACTCAGAAACAAAATAAAAACAACTGATGATATAATAAAAGAATGATATATAAAAATCCACATACTATCAGAAACCTCTGGTCCGGTTCCAGTTCTGGTTCAAAACCGAGGGTGAGCGGTTCAAAATGAACGCCTCTAGAAGAGAACTTACAAAGTGTTGATGATTCATCTCTTTCCATTTTAACTACAACAACGGGATCCATATTACACGCTTGCCTTTTTGACCTCTTCAGTCACGGACAGATTCCTCTCCGTTGCCTCTTCATCACAAAACAGATTGTTTCCAGCAGGCAATCCGTGATGACCCCAACCTCCCCATGGAATTTGGAGTACGTTTCCATCTTACCCAACACAAGCAAACGAGGCCAGGACCTCATCGACGCTTTCAAAAACTTAATTTACACATACATAGATACAGAGAGGAAGATTTTCTCCAAGAAGCCAAAAGTTCGATTCCAGGGATGTGGGTGTCCCACTGTTGATAAGCCAAAGTCCTGGTTTGCAAGGGACATCTTTTGTGGGTCACTGCGTAAGTCTTCACCCAATATAGAAGACTGCTAGGCTCTAATGCTCCTAATTTGCATCTTCCACAATGCTCCTTCGGACTGGAACGATAGAAACCCCAGTGCGAGGGATTTCGTCTTTTGCTCCAAAAGAGCAAGAAGAGAGAATGTACCAAGAGCTACAAGAAACCTATGAAGAGGACCTAGATTTACATCATTATACCCTCCACTTCTACAGCGTAATTATAACTAACCTCTTCTCCACAACAGGGGGACGAGAACAGAACTATTCACGGAAAAGGTCAAAAGGGCAGTGCTCTACCAGAAGCCATCTTCCAAGAAAGATCAACCTCACAGAGCAGCTAGTGCTTCCTGGATGATTTTGACTTGGAAGATGGGCATTTGCTTTTACCATTTGAATTGTTGGACTTTAAATAAGGTTGCTTGGAATTGAAACTCTTGTACTTGCCATCGAATCCATCGTCATCTGAATCAATGTCACTTCCATCTCCAGATTTCTTTTTCAATTGTTTCTCAGCCCTTCCACAAACATTCACCAACGATTACTGTGTGGTCTTTACCAACAATGGTATTCCCCGTTGAATGGTTAACTTATGAATGTTAGATCATGTAATTTACATGATCTAATGATCCAAAAACTGAATTGACCATTCATTCTGTTGAATGGAAGAAAACCACGTACCATCTATTCCATAAGCCTACTATATGTATTTTCTACTGGTAGAAATCATATGTTTCCGCAATACAAATTGGCAGATCCAATATGGACAGTTACGTGCATATACATGTATTATCGAGCTAGAATATGTTAATATAACAGAGCTATCAATTCAGTAAGCTTCCCAGGAACGAATGTTGCCGTCTGTTGTTGTACGAGTGGTGAGCGAAGGTCTCATGGTTACAAGAGCAGATTCATTCGCTCCTGCTCTTAAGGCAGCTCTTCCTGCTTCCAAGAACCTCTCCACAGCATCCTCGGCATAACGATTAGCCTCAGCCACAGTCATTGTCCTCCCAATGTCAGGATATGTGTTAAGAACAGAATCACCATTAAGCTGTGATGCTAGCTGGATCAACTCAATCTGAAACTCTGACAGTTGAACATCTTCCTGTGGTCCACCTGGCCTTAAAGATCGCCTAACCTCTGGAAGTTTCTCTGAGCACTCATTCAATTCCGTCAATTATATGCAGTCATCATTTTCTAGTTATTTACAAAAAAAATAAAAATAATAATAACAGCAAGGTCAAACTGCTATTTTGCTATCTTAACACAAACATTCATCATATGCAAGAAGGTGTTTTCCAGAGGATAGTGGCAGACTTCTTCAAAGAATAGTGACAGCCGAAGATCAGGGAAAACTGTTATGAAAAAATCGCTTCGGTTCCTACATCATCACCATAGAGGTGTTTTATACTAAAACATATTTATACTCTCTCCACTACATGTTGAGATAGTAGAGTTTTATACTTTTGAGTGATCACAAAGACCGTTTTCAATTTCTTTACTGCTTAATCACCAGCTGTCTTCGTAACTAAGTACAAGGCAACAGGCAATCAAGACACACTACCATAGCTCACAATATCCAAGGGCAAAAATTTTTTTGATAGTAGCTTTTCACCATAAGCAATTATAATTATGAGGTTGATTATGTTTCGTTCTTGTGCACCAGCACAGCTTGTCTGATATACATGATAGCTTCACTGCAACCTCCGTTAGTTATGCGGGATAGGATCCCCTCACCGCAAGGGGTGTGCGGTGACGCGTGACAGCGCGACACGTGGCGGCAAGGGGAGGTGGTGAGGCTAGATGCAGGTGACCCTCATCTAGCCTCACCACCCTCCCTTGCTGCCACGTGTCGCGTGGTCACAAATAGGGTGAGGAAAGTGGGGTGAGGAGATCCCAACCCTAGTTATGCGAGCAGCATAACTTTTAACATCTGCAGCATAGTTAGAGAGTTTCTTCCTACAAGTAAAGTTTCAAAGTCTTCAAAATACCAATACAGGACACGAGGACCAAGGAAAGCTATCACAAAGTCATCATTTGTATAAATTTTGTGATCGACAGTATGTACTTTCACACATTACAGAAATTGAATACTTTGTACAAACGTACCCTCTAAGTACAAGAAGTCAAACCTGGACAATCATCTCGTGGAGTTTTGCGAATGCGGAAAACGTTCCAGCCCATGCATCCCTTTTGGTCAGGAAATTTGATTTCAGATTGAAAAGTTTCTTAACAGTAGCTGGGATGGATGAGTGCTCAAACTGTGAATCTGGGGTTGGGCCATTTGGCTCATGGATCACTGCAGTAGTCAAAAGCAATCAGTACTGGGAAAAAGAGCAAGGTAGCCATTTGCATCTCCACAGTTCAAAGACATCTAAAAACCAAAATAGATGCATAGTTATGTAATCCATGTAGATTTTCTTCCCAATAAGAGTCCGGGTCAGTATTTTCCATGTCGTCAAAAGGGTAGTACTACATATTGCACGTACAAAATCCAAAAATAGTCAGGCCACTCTGGTGCTCAAGGGAATCCTACATTACATTTTAACAGGATGTTGTTTTTACAACTCGAGATCATTTTTTTTTTTTTTTTTTTTTT